>CM019044.1:30029181-30069691 GCA_009664405.1 Drosophila bifasciata
AAAAATAAAAAAAATAAAAAAAATAAATGTAATAGACGAACAAGAAACCCTGTAAACCATTATATAAATTTGTGTATATCCTACCGTGAATCAGGTGATCCAACAGTCAGAATGGCCGAGTTGTGGTAGGATAACCTGTCAGCCCCATATATATAATACTAGCTTTAATGTTTTACATATGTACGAATAATCCCAAATCTACGACCACACTGGAGAAATACCGAATATACGGTCTCTCTAAAAAGACAGACCGACGCTTGGCCATTCGTAAAGCGAAAATGAGAGAACAATAAAGTCGTGTGCGGAGAAATATATAGAAAGATATCATACATAACCACTCGTTTTACTCTCACAGAATCCAAATAAGATCTCAGCCATAACCGGATTCCCGATACCGGAAACTACGAAAACAAATCAAGTTATTCCCTAGGACTATGTGATTTTCTAGGAAGTTTATTCCTAGTTTCGCGAACATAGCAAAACCTATGACTCTCAAATTAAAGAAGCAGCTGTCATAGATCCTAAGAAAGAAATATGTCGAGAGGCATTTTGAGACTAAAAAGTACTCATCACCTCCGGGCCACATTCTCATGCCTCCGGAGCTTCCAGCAAAATGTTCTCAGTACTACAACTATGTAACATGGCTATAGGAGGCGGTTCTATCACGTACAATCTGTTACGCCAGCAGAACGCTGGAACCACAGACAAACACTTCTGGCGGCCACCTGGCAGCAATGGTTTGAGCAGCCAAGTATTTCGGATTTCCTTTTTGGCGGGACTAACCAGCATTGTTCAACACACACACTATGATGGGGCTGCAATCCGGATGGCGTTCCTGGCTTTCTCAGTGGTCTTGGCAAATCAAAGTGGGCACTGTCAAAAGCCAATTATTGGCGTGCATTGACCTGGCCTCAGAAACAGCAAGTGCGGTGCGAGGTTTCCAGCCGGGGTACGGCTTCGGCTACGAGGAGAAAACGGCTACCCAGATGCGACTGGTGCCACCGGCGGCATTTTACCCTGTTTCCAATCGCCAATTCAGTTCATAAGGGACAGCAGTATCTATACCTAGTAACAAATCGGCGCAACTTTGACGAAGATAATATCGTATGAAGCAGATCTATGGGCGAAAAAGCTCGATTGCGTTTGCTTGTCTCTACAGAATTTGTTCGCATATTCTCACTAAGTGACGGAAATCAACCATTATGCTTCCACAGCCATCCGACTTTGAAATATTCTCATGCCATCCTTTAATTACCAATATGGGCGGTGCCCATCGACAAACAGGCAATCGTCTAAACTGATCGACCTTTTAAATATCCACCAATCTTCCAACTGATTACGAGACCAAGGATACGATGTCATCGGAGGAGTGTGCTGAAAGACCATCAGATGCGTAAGTGAATACAAAATATTAAACAATTTATTTTTTAACACAAATCATACAGAACATTTTAGATAAACTACATAAAAAGTGTTTTTCATGAACATGAGAAAAACCGTTTATATAAGCAATAAAATTTCCATTCGTGATAATAAAAATTAGAGCTAAAGTGTATATAATAATATTTATGGGCAGCAATCGTATCGTTTTAATTTAAAATAAATTTATTGTTAATTTTGTAATCTAATCGGCTTACTTGATTTTGGGGAAAAGTACAATGTGATAAGAAGAGCTAAATTAATCTTGATCTTTAATTGTTTCAATAAATGCGAAAATATTCATAAAAACAGGAGAGCTTTTAAAATGTTGATTCAAGTTGGTATGGTGGGACTGACATTTGCTCTTTTCAAAAACAAACTAATCAAAAAGTACGGAGGAAATACGCAAATAATTTACAAAACGGGTACTTTAAATTTAAATTTAATACAGAAACACTCTTTTGGCTGTTTACATCTCTTTTTGATCTCATTCTGATGGGATAGCTCTATCTAAATCCGACTAAATCCGGGTATACTAAATAATTTAATGAATGAAAATAAACATCAGTAGCAAAAAACAAACACAGATCTTGGGATAATCTTAGAGCCCTTGTCCTTGTAAGGTTAACCATTGTATGCCCATAAATGTACATAAACAAAATACAGGACAAATAGGTACAATTTAACGTATTAAGCCATCCGCTGTTTTTGTAGTGGTCCCTCCTAAATGCCGACAATTTTTGGCGCTGTGTCTGCAGCGCCTACGACCAGGCCAAACTTTAACATTTCCATTTCCCAATCTTTATTTGGGATGGTGTAAGATTCGATCTTCCTTCTCGATTTAGTTCTTCAGTTGGGCATTTGCAATCTTTAACAGTGGCCACCCAGCGTGCCAGTGGCTTAATGTGACGCTTCGCGATGCTTTGGTCAGGTCTGTCAAATTTTGGCTATTACGATTAGCCTTAACTTTACTGGCAATAACCATCTGAGCAGTGCAAGCAGCAATTTCCTGGGCAGCGACTATAGCTCAAAGTTCTTGCCGGATTCAATTTCAATGGCATTATTAGCGGCATCGACTACGTAATTTGCTGCCTTAGCTACGCTTTTCAAATACCGATATCAAACCGTCCGACCATTGACCTGTTGCGTCTATAAAATTCGTTATCTAGCCGTTTCCCGTTTCCAATAAACGTTGATTAGAACTATAAAATATATATTGCACGGCTGTATGTCTTAATTTTTGAGACGCGACAATTTCCTGAAAAAGCACACGCGATTTTAAAATTAAGACTTTAACACATTGCATGAGGGTGGTGCATGCATCCACAATTTTCCCATTGACTTCCAGATTGGTTTTGTCATCTTTCTCGCGTGCCTTTTGCTAAAGGTTTTATAATCTTTTGATGCTGCCTCATCGATCGCACTATCCATCTCGCGAAGCTCTATTTCCAATAGCTTGTCGAAGTCGATCTTTTTGCTCAAGGTCTGTTTGATTTTATCAACTAATGTTCGTATATCCGAGAGTTTTGATTGAACATCGTTTAAAAATTTTTGCGTATCCTTTTCCACTGGTTCAGCGTTTAGGAATGTTGGAAAAAGGTGCAAATGTCTGAGCATATTTATAGGCTTTTCATTAAAATCTAAAAGTGAAAATAAATCAATAGTTATTTAGTGAAAAAAAGTGCTTTAAAGACGTACCCTTGTCCCGTCTCTATCTCCGTTTATATTTGTAGATGACATCGCATTGGTCATATAGTTTTAATAAATGTAGCCAAAGTACATAGCTGCCTGCCTGCAATCCCTCAATGGATGCAGCCTTTTTGTAAGTCAGGCGAGGAAATAAAATCGAACTATAGGCCCATCCATTTCTGTTGTAATTTTGGTATAGCATCTAATGGCTGTTCGGCGGAATCGCTCAATTTGGAATTACCAAATATCCTTCACGGTTTGAACTACCAATTTTTCTCATCGTTTTAGATTGGAATGACAATTTTGATATGATTCCGTAATAGAATCCACTTGTTTCGTTGTTTGATGGAACTTCTCTTCCAGAGCCTCATGTTTGCCCTGCAAATCCTCGTATTTTTTGGGTCACGAAAGCTGTTCCTGCTTTAGTAGCGCTAGGGCTCCTGTCGATTCCTGTGTAAAAAGCATACGTATGTACTATAAGTAATTGTAACACAAAAGAGTTTATTTGGGAATCTACCTGTAGTCGGATTTCCTTTTTGTCAAAATACATTTATAGTTTCAACAATTTTTTATTTTTTAGCCTCAAAAGGTCGCTTTATGCTCCAGTTGGAGTTAACTCATTAGAGCTAAAAGCATCAGACTTGGAATTTCAAAACGAATCTCGAAGTGCTGTAGTTTTTCTTCGAATTTTTCTATAAAATTTGGGTTTTGAAATAAAATTTTAGGTAATTCATTTAGGGACGCATTTATTTAAAAATGACCAAAAGACGATCTCAATCTTTCAGACGTCGAAATAGAATCAGCTCTTGTATTTCCTTCACCGTTCACAACATTATTTATTCCTGCTTTAATAGCGCCAGAGCTTCTGTTAATTCTGTGTGTGAGAATTCGAATAAAAAGGTAATTGTAAAACAAGAAGAGATTATATACTGGTCTACCTGCTATCGATGTTTTTTTGTTTCAAGAACGAGGCAAACATTTTTTAACAATTCTTTATTTTGAGCCTCAAAAGGTCGCTTTATGCTCAATTTCAGTTGCTCGTTCTGAGCTAAAGAGCAAAAGGAATTTTCCGTTTCATGCGCAAAGTGCGTTGTTTGCGGGTTTTTCAAAAGTTTTATTTGGTTCTCTGCAAGGGAATCCTTCTCGAGAAAAGCATTTCATGGGTCGCATTTGGGGGAGACGACCAAACTAAGATGGACCAATCAGGAACGTCGATCTTGGGTATCAGCTCTACCAATTCCTTCTGCTTTACTACACCCATTTTCAAACTGTTCACAATCTCATTCGTAACCGATTCAAGCTGTTAAAGCTGTTCCTTATGGTTCTCTATCTGCTGCGCAAAAGAAAATACCTTCTTTTTCATATCAAATATTTAAATCTTTTAGTATCTCAAGAGGAGGACAAATAGCACACCAATAGTAGTTTGTTTGCTTCTCTTTATAAAAAACCTTTGTGGCTTCACTTTTGCTGAAAAATGCCGGAAAGATTAACATCATCCATCCACATTGGGCCGTCAGCCACTGGGTGATACAGGGGAATCACGGATGATGGTCCGACCCGCGATCACTGTACGGGCGGGGGCGGGGTTGCATTTAATTTAAACATTTATCTTCGTAACCCGATGCTGCCACGCTCCGGTTCTAGGATGCGGTGGAATCGCGGGCGGTCTTTGCCGTAACTGTACACACCAGTGGAAGTGCGACTATACTCTCCTCGTGAGGGCGGCTGGTAACAGGTCCATGGTACAGTCAGGTCTCTGCCATGGATGCTGGCTAATGGTAGTCGGGGCGGAGAGAAGAAAACTCTTAGTGCAAAATAACCCCAATCCAAGACGGAACAGCATGCGCTGATGAATGCGTGGCCGAGGGGGTGCTCGGTCGTGAGTATGCGAACTCTGGATACCTGCCGACCTCCAGTTTAAATCAGGCTTCCGGGGCATGCGGGCTATGCCTCAGTGACTAACCCCTTCCCGCCTACTCGTGGGACCAAATATGCCCAAATCTTTAAATATTAATAAAATAACCGCAAAGGAGCTCGGTACTCCTCTGAAAGTACCGGAGGGACAAGACCATCCCTCTATATCAACGCCTGGGAAACCAGGTCCAAAAAAGACGAGGAAGGAGACTGAGTCGGTCCACCGTCTTCTAGCAGAATCCGCTGCGAGGAGGGCACCGATAAGTCAATCGGGCCCATCCACGTCGCGGGGCACCGGGGTCAAACCGGTCACCGGGGTGGCTGCCAAGCAGAGCGACATCGCGGCTGGTAAGCGCCTCGCGACCGGAGAAACCCCGTCAACCTCGGCAGGCGGCGGGTCTGCATGCCAAAAGATGCAAGCCGTCCTACCAGGACTGGAGGCGTGCTGCCTTCATACTGGGTAACAAAGATCCGGAGTATGTGGCATCGGCGAAGGGATGGTGCAGAGGCTTTGGGCCAGCTCAATAATCCCAAACTTCCAACCAGCCAAAACCGGAAGGGGAGCAGCCAAGCCCCTAACAAGCGGCAACGCTCGGCGGAAGACAACGCCACACAGCCAGACCAAGCCCAGCAAGCCAAGCGGGCGAAGACGTACCTGATCAACAGGTCTTTTGCGGAGGTGGGGAGGGGCAAAACCCCTAGTTGGCGTCCTAGATAGGGGCGCCAAGGATGGAAATGTCCCCCGTAACAATGTCCCCCGTGGTGGAGGCAGAGCTCCAGAACCGCTTCCTGGAGGAGCTTGCCGAGAACGGTGGACCCCCGCCCAAATGTGAGGACGCCGGGTGGCATCAGGGCATGGTGAAAACCATCGCTTGCCAAGATGCACGCTCGGCGGAACTCTACATGAAGGCGGTAGCGGCGCTCGAGGAAGTTTATTCGGGAGCCAAACTGGAGGACGTACGCTGGGAAGACGTCCCAAGCAGACCGAGGGCCCGAGCGTGGGTGTCGGTCAAACCTGCAGAACCTGAGAAAAGGTTCTGCTTCTGCAACCCCCACCTTCCTACAGCCGATTGGAAGGTGGCCAAGGTCGAAGAGGTCGCTGGACAGAGGCGACAGATCATCCTCGTCCTGAATGAGGAGTCGATAGTGCTCCTCGGAGAGTCGTCTGGAGTGGTGGACTATGGCTACCGAAAGGTGACCATAGTACCCTACAAAAATGACTCGAAGGAAAGCAAGCCGAGGGTCAGCCAGACCTCGAGTTTGACGTCGGAAGCGGGGATCCAACCCGAGGCGTCGGACGTCCATGGCGTCCATGATATCAGACGATATCCTGGATAGCTACGAGTCCGACGCGAGCGACCTGGCCAGAGGTCTCGGACGCATCGACGTCGGGGAGGACGACGACTCCCCGGAGAGCGACGTCGACACGACAGTGGTGGAGGCGAGTCTCAGGAATGTCCCTGACACTCCTGCAGATTAACCTCCACCATTGTAAGGCAGCATGCGCTGCCTTATTGCTCCACCTAGCCAAGGGTGTGGCCGACATAGTCCTCATTCAGGAACCCTGGATCGCCTAGAAACAGGTCTCCGGTTTGAGGACTCCTGATTATAAGCTATACTTAGCTGACTCCCCAGGTAAAATACGCACCTGCATTCTCGCAAAAGAGAACTGCACTTTTTTTTGCTCCCAAATTTCAGCAACGAAGATCACACGGCGGTGAGCCTCGAAGGCCAGGAGTGCTCACTCCGCATCTGCTCGGCGTACATGGGTCACGACCAGCCAGACCCGCCTCCCACATGCGCCCTTGAGGGCGCTCGTCGCAGACTGCGAGGCCAGGACATCGGCCTTTTGGTGGGATGCGACGCCAACGCTCACCACAGTCGGTGCGGAAGCACCGACACAAACGAACGGGGTGAGTTCCTTTTTTTTTACTTACTGACACAGATGGTCATCTTAAACCGTGGGGATGAGCCCCACTTTCATTATTAAAACCGCAAGGAGGTCCTGGACCTCACGCTGGAGGGCCTGGAGTTTTTGAAGAACACTCCTTCTCGGACCACAGGTACGTGGAAACTGTCTTCACGTTCACCATACCGAGACCAGCCCAGTTCCGCAACATCAGGCGGACTAACTGGATACGCTTTGTGGACTTTCTTTGCCAAACTCTCCCTGAGACCCCACCTAGGGAGAACATCTCATGGGTGACCACGACTCGTCTGGTAAAGGTTTTTACCGACGCCTGCAACGCAGCGCTTGACAAAAGCCTGTCCACCCGGCAAAACCAGAGTTCGGAAGAAACCGGCATGGTGGACTCCGACGCTGGGGAGCTCCGGAGATCCTCACGGACTGTTTTCAACAAAGCGAAAGCTCTTAACGTTGAGCAGAACTGAACTGAATACAAGCAAAGTCTGTCAACCTATAAACAAAGAACTCAGGAAAGCCAAACGCGCGTCATGGCGACAGTTCTTCACCGAAATCGAGAGTAACTCCGAAGCCTCGCACTTACGCAAAAAGTACTCTCGAAATCAACCCCAACCTTAAGGGTATTTGAGGAAGGCCGACCAGACCTGGACGACATCCAGTTCGAGTCGCTAAACCTCCTTCTCAGTACACATTTTGGGGCTGCGCTGTAAACAGACCAACCTACAGAGCGCATCCTTCTAACGCCACGGGCTCAATTCTGAACCTGTTAAGTCGGGAGAATATATCCTGGGCAATAAAAAGCTTCAAGCCCTACAAAGCCGCGGGACCAGACGGCATCATCCCAGCCCAGCTGATCCAAGCCGGACAAAGAGCCATAAATTGGCTCAAACGGATTTACGAGGATTTTCTCCCACGGACAAATCCCGAAGACATGGCTTCGGGCAAAGTTGTCTTCATACCCAAGGCAGGCAAGCCCGCACACTGCCCCTAAAGATTTCAGACCAATAAGCCTGTCGTCTTTCCTCCCTAAAGGCGATGGAACGGCTTTTAGGTCTGCATCTCAGGGCGACCATATCGCCGAATCAAATTTCTGATTCTCAGCATGCCTATCGGAGGGAAGATCCACCGAAACGGCCCTACATGCGATCACATCGATCATCGAATCGTCCCTCAGCTGCAAAGGAATATACCCTGGTAGCCTTTCTTTGACATTGAAGGGGCTTTCAATAAATCATCATCCGCCATCACGGGAGCACTGACTGACCTTGTTGTTGACTCCCGGACGGTGAGTCTCATCGATCAGATGCTGCAATGCAGGACCGTTGAGGCATCACTGGGGACGTCAACGTCCACCAGGTTTGTCAACAGAGGCACCCGCAGGGCGGACTCCCCTCGCCCCTCCTATGGAACGTAGCAGTGAATGTACTGCTGCGGGAGATAGAGGGTGGCGGTTGCCGCGTGGTGGCGTATGCGGATGACGTCGCTTTAGCATTCTCTGGGAAGTTTCCACAGGGCCTATGCGAGTGCATGACAAGCACTCTCACAAACCTGTCACAATGGGCAGCCAAATGTGGGCTGAGTGCCAACCCATCTAAGACGGAACTTGTACTATTCACCAGGAAATACAAGATTCCGACACCTTCCCCACCGAAACTATGCGGAGAGCCGCTAGTTTTCAGCAACCAAGCCAAATACCTTGGCCTCATATCCTCGATAGGAAGTTCGACTGGAAGCTGAGTATAGGGACAGGGTGAAGAAGGCGACAGTAGCCCTCTACACCTCCATGAAAACCATCGGTCTAAAGTGGGGCATGACCCCGTGCATAGTCCGGTGGCTGTACACCATCATACGACCAATCCTGATTTACGGGGTAGTGGTCTGGTGGCCAGCCCTGAACAAGAAAATTTTGTCTTGACAAACTCACAAGAGTCCAACGCATGGCAGAGCTATACATAACGGGCGGATTACGCACTACCCCAAGTGAAGCCCTCGACACCATGTTGTACCTTCTACCTGTAGAACTTAGGGGAAAAAAGGTTGCAGCACTCTCCGCCCCTTAGAATGAGGGAATCCAACCTGTGGAAAACCACCACGGTTGGCCACTCGGGAAGGGCTAATAGAACTCACGCAACGTCCAGAAGGACAGACTACTGCATCCCAAGTGACTACCTCTCGACGCCTTTTCAGATATCCATCCCACTCAGGGAGGACTGGAAGAGGGGCGAACCTGGACCTGCAAATGCGATCCACTTCTACACTGATGGCTCAAAATTAGACGGCTGCGTGGGAGGGGGGCGTCTTCTGCGACGAGCTCAACATCAGTCTCTGCTTCAGACTTCCGGACCACTACAGCGTGTTCCAGGCAGAGGTCTTAGCCATCAAGGAGGCCGTTTCCATCGTCTCCAAACTTTCTTTTAGACGGACACTCAGTGTGCGTCTTCTCGGACAACCAAGCAGCCCTCAAGGCTCTGGGATCTATTGCGTCGAACTCAGCGACCGTTAACGACTGTCTGTCGCAGGTCTCTAAATGAGACCTGGACAGAACATTGCCGGGAACGATGCCGCCGACGAGCTAGCTAGACGGAGGTCAATACTGCACCTCTCCTTCCGGAGGGAGCAAGTAACGATGCCTTTAGCTACGTGCAGGCTATTAACGCACGAGGCATTCGAGCAAATTGCTGACAGGCAAGCTCAGCTGACCATCACATGCAGCAACTTCAAGAGCGATTTCTTTTACTTTTTATTCCAGCGTTGAACTTTGCTACCATTGAAGACCTGATAGACAAACTTAATTCAGCCTTTTTTGTCCATGTTTTAAATACATTTTTATTAATCATCTTAATTGTTAAATATCTAAATAGTTAAAAATTTAATAGTTATTTGATTTTCTCGTGATCAACAGCTTTAAATCTGCAATTTACACAATGATTTCGTCAAAATACTTATGCCACGCTTTTTGATTAGCAGTTCTGCATGCATTAAACTCTCAGACGTATTCCAATACCAAAATGCTAACGGTAAACAAAATAAAATTTGGCATGCATAGAGCTAAAAACCCTCTTATTTGTTTTGCGCATCATTTTTCGAACCGTTATTTGACGGTTTTAAGCAGAGAACGTTTAAAAGTCAAAACAAGCGGTTTCGTCAAAATAATTATGCCGAGTAAAAGGAATGGTGTATGTATGTTCAAAGGAATGTATGCATTTCATTCTGTTTTATATAATGTTTTCATGTTACCGGTTATATATAAAGACAGAAAATGTATATATGTAGATATAAAATCGTATACTCGTATACGTATACGTATAGAATAGAAGGAATATTTCAATTATCACCCAACAACCAATCATATTTAAGACATCTGGCTTTTACAACATTCGAAACATTTACTAAATTATCAACTCAACTGCCAATCAGTATAGATCTCTTATGTATAAAATTGAACTAATGAGAGTATAAAAGATAATGTAATTTGATTCAATAATTTAGTATAAAACAGTGCCTATTTTTAAATAATTTCTATTCTTATAATGGTGTGCAGACAATTTTTTATTATTTATATAAAAGAATAAACGTTTAACAAAATATACATAGGCGTTTTTATCAATGTCAATCATTGAGTCATATTCACAGTATACCAAACAAGTAACTGCTTCTGTTAGGTGTTCAGAAAAAACATTCTTCAATTCGGATGGCTCCTTGAGAAATTAAATTTGAGCATACAGTTGAATTGTGATGGTCTGCAGTTATGTCAAATGCTGGTATAAAACTATTTTATCAAACATTTCTTTTGTTATTTGTAAGCCTTGATCATAATGTTTTATTCCACTTGATCTGAATAGCATATTGTATCCTCTAGAGCTTTTAGCGTTTTCCGAGTTCGAGAAATAAAAACTCAAGTGCCTGTGATGGTACTTGAACCCCATTAACCAATAGATTCAAAAGTTTAAGTTTAAAATGATTAAAAATTGAAGGGATTCAAGTCTCGATGTCCGGAATATGATTTGTTTTTGACCATGCGAAAAGCAAAAAAATTAGGTGTTGTCCAATAACTGCGTTGTTAATTGATAACGTATTTTTCATGGATAAATTGTAAATGATTTTACTTGGACTTTGCTAAATGAATAAATGGCATTTTTAGTTTGTAAAACATGATGATGAGCCAATATAATGCTTAGATTAATATTTATGTGGTTCATGAAATTTTGTGCTTCCAATATCTTAAGATTAGATTCAGTTTTAGATTCCATTAAATAAAATGCTCTTTTTTCAATGTTAAAAGTAATCCTCAAATCAACATTATTTATTAGCAGTTTTAGTTGATCAAATATATCTCCATGAACTTTTCGGAGAAGAGTTCAACTTTATGACTGCTTTGAAAAATATTTTTGAGCATAATATTTCCATCGGTTTTATATATCTACCAGATCACAGTTTACCATAGTTAGGATAATAACCTTGGGTTGCTAAGTGACTGTCACTGGCGTCACTACCATAGTTTAAAATCGTTTGCAAATTATCAATCATCATTATCAATCTGGGGACACCAATATATTATTTAAATATACAGAATAACTTCTGAACATTGAATGCAGAATATTATTCACTACGCCAATATTGAATCCTTCAATGTTGCCGTTATCATTTTTCTTAATTGTACAACAAGTCTTAAGTAAACACTTGACAGGTCTCGATATGTTTTCACCAATTTCCTAAGCAAACGAATTCAATTGAAGAGGCACTGTCCTATTAAGCTATAGCGTTGTATGAAACTTCTTCATATCTCAGAATAGAACTTTGTGTAGCATGTGTCTTAAACATATCAATTCGCTTTACAAAGTGGTCATTTTTGATTTAGTATAAATGTCTCTTATAGTTAATTTCTTTGTTGTTTTTTTCCTATTAGGTCTCGACTGCGTATGTTTGTGTTTATATAATTGCGGACGCCGGAGATGTGCTCCCTTTGTGGGGGCGGTAGTGGGCAGGGTGAAATTTTTAAACACTTTTCTAAGAGTGAGAGATCACATCAGTCTGGAAGTAAAATTTGGTTAAGCTCTATCTTTTTATAGCCTCCGAGCAATGGGCGACAAACAAGACGGACAGACAGACAGACGGACGGACGGATAGACGGACGGACAGACAGGGCTATATCGACTCGGCTATTGATGCTGATCAAGAATATATATACTTTATAGAGTCTGGTACTCATTGAGCTTTGATGTGACTCAGAGGGGGCCTAAACGGGGCCACCGGACGGGTCGCAGGTTGCGGATAGCGACCGGTCTACTGGGTAGGTTAGCTGCGAATAAGCGGGCATCACAAAGAAATAGAACTTAGTTGAGTCTGAGGGAGAGTACCGAAAATAAGCAGTCCCGGACAGCCAGCGGGTGTTCGCGACGCAGCAACACTGACGATGCGCTTGTGGTACCGCCTCTCTTAAGTAACTCACACACTTCCCTTCCCTACACACTACCTACCCACATGCCAACCCCCCACACTCACCTCACACCGGGCCGGACTAAGAGTGTCATACGAACCGTGCCGATAGTCAGCCTGGCTGGGGGGCCGGTATAAAATTAGCCCAGTCGTGAACGGTGTTCTCAGGGACTTGGCTGCCCCTGTTCTAAGTATGCCTTATCCGGGCAACGCGAATCTCTGCCTGGACGGACCTTGCTTCTTCTTTGCATCTCATTGGAAACAGAATGGAAAATAACAAACACAAAATTAACAAAACGGAGCATGGCACTCCCCAATTGCCAATCCCTCACAGGGAAAGGCAGCGGCCCAAAGGCCTGGCGAGGCAACCCGCATTACAGCAGGAAAATCCTGCTCGGCGACAAGTGCTGTGGCGAACCTAAGGGGTCCCATCCCAGTTCTGGGGTGGGTGGCGAATCGGCCCCAAAACCAACACCTTGGCAGAACGGCAATGCAATCCTGCGGCTAAACCTGCCTGCTGGTAAGGTAACAGGGGTCGAGTCTTCATCGACCAGTGCTCAAGCCACAAAAATATACGTATGCCGAAATACGGAGTGCTGGCAACATCCTCCGTAGGCAGAGCGCCACGATGACGTCCAGCCCAGTGGCTTAAGATGGTTGAGTGGGCTTCAAGGGTGCTCCCCAACTTCGGCAAGGAGGCGCCGAAGAAGAAGGTCCCCCAACCAAAGAGGCAGCGCTCGCAGGAGACTCCGGGGCCCGCCCCGAAACGCTCCATGGTGCTGCCGAATGTCTCATTCGTGCAGATTGCCAAGGAGAGGACGCTTATCGGCGTCCTTGACAAAGGCAGCGCGGATGCCAGAATCCCAAGAAACCACTGGAAGTGGGTGGAAGTGGCACTGGCCGATCGCTGCTTCGAGCTGCTGGAATCGGGCTCGGCCTCCCACCAGTCTGCAAAGACATGGGGTGGTACCAGGGCACACTACAAATTATAGCCTGCAAAAAGACACACGATCCATCCAGCTTTATAAAGCAGCGGTAGCGCAAGTCGGAGAGGTCTACCCAGGGGCGAAGCTGGTCGCTGTTGACTGGAGCAGGGGTGCCCAGTAGACCCAGGGCAAGAGTATGGGTGCCTGCCTCCTTCAAGGAGCCAGACCGCATCCTCAAGATATTTGCAGCGATGCAACCCACTCCTTCCGTTCTCGGACTGGAAGGTGGTGAAGGTGGGGGAGGACGACAGGCCCCACAAACCAAGCGGTGGTCGTCCTAACAAAAGTCGCTGGCCCCGATAGAGGCAGCTAGAGGCGAGCTGAACTTTGGCTTCAGCTCTGTCACCATAAAGGTGTACAAGACGGATGCAGCGGCCGAGGCGCGTCCTGTCGACAACCCAGACGAGCAGGACACTGCCTCGGAGACCGAAGCACCCGACTGCGAGCTGGAGCCGGAGCAGGACGGCTACTCCTCGGACACCTTGCTCATGCATGACTAATTGCCATGTGTCGGGGAGGACGTCGACATCGTCGACGACACCGACGCCGATGTAATAGTGGTGGAGAAACCTGATGATGACCCTACGGGTACTTCAAATCAATCTCCACCACTGTAAAAGCAGCAGCAGCTGCCATAGGCTTCCCCTTGACGAGAGCGGAGCAGATGTAGTCCTAATCCAGGAGCCTTGGGTAGAAGGAGATAAGGTCTCACAAAATGTCTGACTTAATCGAGAGCTGAAAAGTTCTAGAGGACCATTCCTTCTCTGACCACGGGTACATCGAGACAATAATGAGACTCGAGTGCCCAAAACCAATTGACTTCATCAATCACAGGAAAGACAACTGGGACAGATATAGTAAAAAGATGGAGGAACTAAAATCCACATAATGGCACCACGGTGGACGGACACTCAAGATGACTAAAATCGTCTAGTGGACACATTTACGGAATCATGCAACAAGTCCTTCACGGCAGCATGCCCCGCAACAAAACCGAAATGGAAAAAGAAACCCCCATGATGGTCAAAACAAATAGATATCTTACGTAGGGAAGCAGGGCCCTCTTCAACAGAGCAAAAAGCGCCAACGAGGAGGAACACTGGGAAGACTACAAATATAGTCTGGCCCTCTACAAAAAAAAAAAAAACATTTGGGGCAAAAGAGCCTCGTGGCAAAAATTTTGCACAGAAATAAAGTGAAACTTCAGAAGCAGCAAGGCTGCGTAAGATTCTCAAAAAACTACCACCTCGGTGGGATACCTTAAGCGTATCGATGGTACATGGACTAGCACCAGTGAGGAGTCCCTACACATCTTACTAGACACTCACTTCCCCGGGTGCACAACCATTGAGCCGACCTACTCACCTATAGAAGGCTCGGTCACCTCGATGGCACACATCCTCTTGAAACGGAACATCAGCTGGGCAGTAAACAGCTTCAACCCATTTTAAATCACCAGGCCCTGACATGATTTATCCCAGCCCAATTACAAAAGGCAGGAAAAATGGCAACCGATTGGCTTCAAAGTATATTTTCCAAGATACTCATAGTGTGGAAAATTCCTGACGCATTGCCTAAAGGAAAGATTGTCTTTATTCCCAAAACGGGGAAAAGCCTCGCTCTCCACCGCAAAAAATTCAGACCAATCAGTCTGTCGTCCTTTCTCCTCAAGACATTTGAGAGACTAGTCGGACTACATCTAAGGGCTACGATAAATCCAAAGATTCTGTCAGACGGGTAACATGCCGTTATTCAAAGGAATATTCCCTAGTTGCCTTTCTCGATATCGAGGAGCCATCAACAATGTCATACCAAGAGCCATCACGGAAGGTTTGACGAGCCTGGGGGTGGACGATCACTTGACGACGCTTATCGTTCAATTGCTCACATGCAGGTCGGTGACGACGTCGATGGGATCGTCCACTCGACCTAATGTCAGCAAAGCTCGCGAAACTGTCAGATTGGACAAAATCGCGCGGACTGGGAGTAAATCCCTTGAAAACAGCACTTGTATTATTTTCACGTAGATACAAGATTCCACCCCTCATCCCTCCAATCCTTAACGAATGCAGGCTATCCTTCAGCGATAGTGCTTGTTACCTGGGGTTGGTAATTGACAGCAAGCTCAACTGGAACCAAAACATCAAAGAAAGAGTGAAGAAGGCTACGATAGCCCCTCTACACCTGCAAAGAAAGCCATTGGTCTATGATGGGGCATTACCCCAAGTATAGTCAATGGATATATCTAACAATATTCAGACCAATACTACTCTACGAAGTCACGGTGTGGCGGCCGGCTTTATCAAAAGTCCATCACCAAAATGCTCGGCAAGGTACAAAGAACTGCCGCACTCTGCATCAGTGGAGCACTTCGCACCACACCGATTGATGCGCTAAGCGCTGTCTTGTGCCTCCAGAGTCCTGACCTTGCAGGTAAGGCTCAGGCACTCATGGCAGCAATTCGTTTTAAAGACTCTGACCAATGGGTATCGAAAAATATGGGACACTCATCCATTCTAAACAAAAACAAAAACGTCCCCACAAAAACGGACTACTGCATTCCGAGGGAGTATACAGAAACTCCCTTAGAAATAAATATCCCTCTCCGTGATAGCTGGCTTCAGGGAACTCCGGGTCCTGGTGGAGCCATTCAAATCTTCACGGATGACTCCCAAAATGGACTATTGTCCTTCGTTATTACGAAGGAGGAGGTATCTTCCGAGCAACTAAATATAAGGCACTCCTCCTTTAGGCTTCGGATCACTGCAGTGTCTTCCAAGCCGAAGTCACAGCAATCTGGAAATCTCTGATTTACATCAAAACATTGACTTTTCGGTAACCCATATAAACATATACAGTGATAGCCAAGCTGTGATCAAATCACTAAATGCGATTACATCGAATACGGCCACAGTAGCAAAATGCCGCAAATCTCTTCACGAGATGGCTTAGCAGTTTTTATTCTTCGATATGGGTCCTGGGTCACCAGGACACTGAAGGTAACTTCATAGCAGATGAACTGTCCAGAGCTGGCACTACTACCTCTTTCTCCACGACTGGGAGGATACATGTATGCCTATGGCGACCTGCAAGCCCATCATAGAAGGCAATTCATGCTGGTCGCATCGGAAGTCGGTGGTAAAAACACCACGATGTCGCATCACGCGACAAACGTGGCCAACTATAAACAAGAAGCGTACCACTGAGCTATGGTAAGCTCAGCTGAAAAAGGTGCAGCACTCATTTTACTTTCGATCCCTCACGGGACACTGGCTAATAGGAACCCATGCCAGAAAGGATGGGAGCCCTATATAATGAGAATACTGCCGCAACTATAGAAATGAGGAAGAGCGGGGAAACAGTGGAGCACCGGTTCTGCTCCTGCCCGGCTCTCTCAGTAGAAGAATTGCTACAACACTTGCGCTCGCTACTTTTTTTTCATGACAGCTCATGACAGCCCGGCAGCCAATATAACCTAACCTAACCTAACTTATAGGGTCGAAAATTACTCCTTCTCTATGTCACCCACATCCACTTTTACCACAAATACAATATACCCTTTAACTCTTCGAGTACGGGTATAAAAAAATGTAATTTCGTATTGAATAACAGACTCCTGAATTTGGTTCAGATCGGATCATTATTATAGCCACAATGATAAAATGAAGAGATGAAGCTTTCACTAATGCTTTAACCAACTCAATACCACAATTACCTATAATTGAATTTCAAACTTTATTATTTGCCCTTTTGAGCACATATAATAAATGTTTGTTCGCTTTCACTCGACTTAGATTCTTTGTATACCCGTACTCGAAGAGTACTGATCCGATCTGAACAACATTTGGGAATCTGGTAGATATGATCATTCCCTACGATATTGCATTTCATTTTTTTATCTATCTTCAAAATTGTGGAGTTTCATCTTTTTAGGAGGCGGAAGGGGGCGTGGCGAAACTTTGAAATACACTTGTTTTGGTTTGGTATCACAGGAGTCTGGACAGAAAGTTTGGTTGCTCTAGCTCTTATAGTCTCTGAGATCCATGCGACACAAAAATAAAAAAACCAAATCGACTCATTTTTTGTGTGAGTGCGAAAGAGTGGGAGCGATTTATTTTTTTCGTATGGTTTTCTATATTGCGGCTATATTAATGATCCGATCCGATTCAGATTTGAGCCACTGATATATATGGTCGTTTTCTATGATTCTGCATGTTTAGTTTTCTGTAATTTTCAAAATTTGGACGCCGGAGATGTGCGCCCTTTGTGGGGGTGGAAGTGGGCGGGGTGAAATTTGTAAACACTTTTCTTGGAGTGAGATATCACTTGAGAATGGATAAAAAATTTGGTTGCACTAGCTCTAATAGCCTTCGAGCAATGAGTGATAAACAAGACGGACGGACGGACAAAGAAGCTCGTTCTTGGCGCCAACGAATCAAACCAGCCGGATCGATGAACGGAGAGAGCGAACTGATGGAGCTAGACTTCCTGACTTGCCCATTGCGCCTAATCTCCTTTATGGCCGACCACAAACTTGCCGGCTGAACGTGCCGAACTAGAAGATGCGTTTCTTGCTGAATTTCAGAAACCGTGAGTCCAGGATGCCTAAGACGTTGAACGAATTTAAGCATGTAGGAGAATGTGCGCTGCATTCCAAAGAACGAATTTGCGTCCGGGAGTGAGATCAGCATGCGGAGAAACGATTAGCAATACACGCGAAGCTCAATGGTTTCAGAAGTTTCAGAAACGGGATATGCAGGCCACTCATCCTTAGGGCCTAACAAAAACGAGGGGACGTGAAACCACAGCTCTTACTGAATGAGGTGGCTGGGAAACGAGCCTCTCGAGAGGATATCAGCGGGATTCAACGATAGCGTCATTTCATGCCATGCGTTAAATCCTGAATTGTTGCCACTCGATTTGCCAAGAAAACCCAAAAACTTGGCTGGCTCATCACGTATCCAAAATACTCCGATGACCTGGGAAGATTTCCGTCTCCCTTAATGATTTTAGTGGCGCCACTCGTGACTTTGAGCACAAAACATTGCTCGAACTTCGCCTTCCCTGACACGACATATATGTATGCACGCACCATATGCGTCCATACTGGCAACACAAAATCCATGGATCTCTAAAAAGCTGCACTGAAAGGATGGACAAGGCGAGGAAATGAAATTCGATAGATGCTTGCCAGGCTGTTTCTCAGGTCCATCCAAGTTGAATGCAGCGATGCCGGTAGGCTCTCATCCCAGTCCAAGTTTTCTCTCCAAAGCTACTGAAGGAAGATCTTGCACCTGACAATAACAGGATTAATCAATACAAAGAGGGTCGTAGAACCGCGCAATCGTTGATAAAACCGAACGCACGGAGAGCCTCGAATTTGTGCAAACAGTAGCTGAACTGACGCAGGGTCCCACGTTAAACCAAGAGTTTTTGTGATGTCGCATCCATCATGAAATCGCAGAAACTTCTCTAGGTCGCCTTTCGGAATTCCATCAAGCACCTTCTGGCTACTCGAGCACCATTTTCTAAGTTTGAATTTACCGCACGAAAGTAAACTTGAAGCTTGGCGCATCTTTTCCTTGACCTCTGCGACCTTGGGGGCTCACCTTCGTCGATGGCCAGCTGGTGCATTGAGCGGACAGCTAAAAACGGTGCAGCCCCTCGTACCATATGTGACGATTGTCTAATGTGTAGACCTGAACCTCGGACTGGATGGAATATCGCCATAGGATACACTGGAGATAATTGTCAGGAGAGATTCCTTATGCAGCGGAACATTTTACAAATGTCACCAGTGAGAGCGACGGATATGTGCGGAACCGAATCAGAATGGTAAACAATGCAGGCTGAATAGCAGGACCTGTCATCATCACATCATTTAAGGAGCATCCAGTTGATGTAGCTGCAGAGCCATCGAAAACGACACGGAGTAGAGGCAACAAATGTTTTCTTTGGATGTCTATACTGGCTTTTTCCCACCTGAGCGCTACCAGCGTGTGTCGCTACAGCGTATTGCACGTTCTCAATCTTCTGGCATCTCTTCTCCAGGAAATCGTAGAACTCCCAAGCTGTGGGTATCCTGTCCGATGACGCAGTCTCTTCCCATTTGGTTTGGGTCTTCGCATGTAGTTTTGTAGCAGCATCTGGATTACATGCATCCCGATATCTTCTCAGCCCTTCCCAATGTCTGCAGGGCACGCGTATGCAAGTTGAGTGCGTCCGAGAACTCCCGAAGCCTTTTAGCAGAAGGCGAATCTACCTTCTTAAGCCCAAGAATCTCCTTGATGTGTGCTGGAAAACAAGTCGTTTGTTATTAAAGCGTTTGCTAAAGAGAGAGCCAACGATTGAACTGGAATCGGGGCCGCATCCGAGAGACATGAGCGAAGATGATGGAACTTCTCGATTTCACTGAGGTCTGGATCTCCTTCGATGACCGAATTGAACATTGCAATAAAATCCGCATATTCCACATAGCCGCCTGAATCTAGGAAGCTTCAGATCAGGAAGCCGCTGCTTGTGAGCCATGATGATGGTATGACCTCCAGAGCTGTTTGGCAGGCTGGTGAAATGAGCGGCTACGCGTAGGTGTCCTAATTCGAGAGCAGAAAGCAGACCAGATTTCAAAGAAAATGAACAGGGCATCGAATGTTTCACGCAGCTCACTTCCAATCTCGTTTTCATCCAGCGATTCCAGCTCATTATGGGACTTGTTGAACTCCTCACGCATTTCCGCCAACATATCGAGGCTCACATCTATTTCGGACGCACTTAGTTTGTCGATTTTATTTCCCGAGAATTACTCGCCAAGACGGTTCAGGCGATCATGCAGGGACTGAACTTTACGTTTGTAAAACCTCAGCCTTCTTTCAACCATCGCAATATTTTAGCCCCCGCGACTGTATTCGGCTCGTTGTCCATGTTAAGCGGTGTAATACAAACGAAACAACGGAAAATGTAAGACCGCTTAAGCGACGTCGAACAGAGTGGGATCGAGAATAGAAGAACGAAAAGTCACGAACCGCGGCTGCAGCGGCGCAGGGCAAGAGAGATTCGGCGATTAAGCAACGGAATATTTGACGGCTGCAGTCTCACTGAGCTTGCACTTTAACTGTTTTATTGGCACAAAATGTAATTGTTTATAGTTACACTGCACAGCAACGAATATATTGTTCGATTTTTAAAGGTTTTAACAAAACACGATTCAAAGTGCAGTTAAATCACGTCGGGGTCACCAATGTTTAAGGGGCCAAGCTTTTTGGCACCTATTTATTTCCAAAATCAATTAAAACAAAGCCAATTCGAGACGTTATAAAAATGTTTAATTATTAGGCGACTAGCGGAAGCCAATTGCTCGCTCTTTTGCCAGGCCAGATAAAAGCACGCAAGAGGGCTCGATATGCAACCTATGCGGAGAGAGATTAACATAGAACTACTTAGCAACGACGGTCGATCAAAGCTAGTGCCGAGGCGGCAGGTGCAGAGCGCCCTTTAACAGAGAGAACGCAGCAGCACAGCCGAACGCTGGAAACAACATAAGTTTAGGGTCTTAGATGCTCTTATACTAATACGTAATGTTACATTAAATTGACGATGAAATAGCCGCTGGCCCAAACAGGTGCATTTAATAAAAAGTGTATGTGGTGATTTACGAAAAGATCTCAGACACCGCAATATATCTGTAACAGTAGTTACAGGAAAATATATTTAAATAAATCCTCACATACCCGAGATATTTCACTAAACACAAAATACATATTTGCGTTCAAAAACCCTAGAGATAACTAAAATTATCAGTGCTTAGCAAGACAAATTTATCCTGGAAATTCCCAGGAGCTCTTCAGAATATATAAGGAAGTCACAGATGAACCGCATGGTTATTTAATTAAACATTGTTTATAACGTCTCGAATTGGCTTGTTTTAATTGCATTTGAAATAAATAGATGCCAAAAATTTTGGCCCCTCAAAATGACCCATCATCAAGTCATCCAATACTAAAAGAATGGGCTCGTTATCTTCATTTTCAATGATTTCTGGAACTCCTTTATCTTTAAAATTACTGGGCAAAGTTTTAAAAAATTTTGTAGCATGCTCCTCTCCATAACACCAAAGTATACGATTAATTGAAATGTTTAGCAAGTCATTCCTTTTGGTTGTTAAATTTTCTAAAAAAGTTGTTTTACCAGATCCTGAAGGTCCGCAAATTAGTATTGTAAAAAGGATGAATAAATTGTTTAAACATTTTAGGAGTTTTTATTATTTTTTTGATTCTCTTCTTAATTGATTATTTAAAATGTTTTCTATACATTAAATATGTATAATTTTAGTGGGTTCTCCTGGTCGCGTTTTTTTGCTACAGTCTTTTTCGAAATGATTGTAAAAGCCGCAATATTTGGAAGAAACAACTTCTGTGAATCCTCTTTTGCGTGGATCATTTTCAAACAAACGTTTAAAGGTATCCATTTTAAACAAATAGTACTGAAAGTCTAAACATATTTTTAACATTTAAAGTATACATTGTTTTGAACTTTCCAAGATAACAAAAGCTTAAATAAATTATTTAGAGCACATCTTAGAGAGCTTTTTTTTTAGATTCTACAGTTGGTATCAAAATATAAATATAAATATATAATATAATAATATAATTCCAATATCGATATCAATAATGTTATTTGTTAAATACTTTGATAAAAACGTCTTCTTAATTTCATCACTTACAATGACAGTGCTGTTTAGTGGTGAGAGTATTTCTTTCATAAACTTATATATGATATAATATTTCACCATCTGACCATTCAATCCACAAATGGTCTGACGATGCATATGTTGTTGTTTAATCATAAAAAATTGTCCCATTCATTTAGGTGATATGGAGACCTTCAAATAAAAAGAAATTCGGGGTTTGTATAAAGTGGAATTCTTAATGAAAACATTGTTTGTTATTTCTAATGAGATATTGAAAATCAACTAAAACGCTTGATTTCCTGTCATTTGTGTTCATGTCGGTTTAAAATTTAAAAATAAACTGAATTTCTTCAATATCTGACCCTTTTATATACCGCTCAATTCAGCAAGAGTTCTCAGATTAACAGAAGCATTCAACCCCAATGGATACGCTTCAATCAAAAAAGAATTGTGTCGACTAAAAGAAACAGGACCACGAAGTCATTTTCGGACTTAAATATTATGTGGTACATAATTTAAAGTTAAAGTGCGGGTTTTCGACTTCAAGAAAATTTACTCCAAATGATCTGGATGCAGCAAAGTTAAAATAATTTCGTTGGCTTAGATAAAATGAATGGATGCATTTGGTTACATACAAGGAGTATATTCAATTAAAACTGGATCAGTATGATTTCCTGAGGTCTGATACAATTATAGACCATCCATTATTGGCAACTATAAATGTAATCTTAGATATCGAAAATCCGATAAGCATTTAAGTTTTATAATTAATCAGTTTGGAAATATAATTGAATTTGATAGTAAGTCCTTGGAGATCATTTTTTAAGATAAGGAATTTTTTCTACATTTGTATGTTGGAATTCGATACTTAAACAAAAAATACATTCCTTTATTAGTTTATTATTCCTAAGTCGAAAACTTTCTGATTTAGATACCATCTCCCATAAATCAAATGATAGAAATGTGCAAATAGATTTAACACGTTTATGCTTCGAAATATCCAAAAAAAATGTGCACTCAAATAAAACGAGATGTTCTTGAGTACAAGCAAACAATCTTAAATAAGCAATCAACCAATAACCATAAAAATAAAAAAAGAGAAAGAACGTACGGACTTTGTAAACTCTGGTGACTCAAATGTTATTATCACTTTTTTTTTTTACATTTTACATATAACATTTGTTTGCTGCATCTGCCATCTAAATTTGTTTGTATCTTAGTTCTCACAACAACAAACGTCTTTTGCACGAGGCAGAGCGTTTGCGAGCGTGATTTGAGTGTGAGAGAATCAGTAGTAACTATCAACCCTCAAAAAAATTATATATTTTGTTTGTTTGTTGCAAAAAAAAAATTTGCTGAAAATTTTTTCATCATTGTGGCTACAATAATGATCCGATCTAAAACCAAATCCGGGAATCTGGTTTTTTCAAATTACGATACTGCATTTTTCGTGGGACCTATCTTCAAAATTGTGAACAAAGATCCGATCTAATTCAGATTTGGGCCTCTGATAGATATGGTCCTTTCTCTATGACTCCATTTTTAGTTTTCTGTTATCTTTAAAATTCTGCACGCTTCAGATGTGCGCTTTTTTTGGGGGGAAGTGGGCCTGGCGAATTCTTTTGAAACACTTTTCTAGGGACTGATACCACATCAGTCTGGCTTGAAAAAATGTAGGTCTTTAAAATGTTATAGCCTCGAGCATTGGGCGACAAACAAGACGGACAGACGGACGGGCAGACATTTTACATAGACTCGGCAATTGATGCTGATCAAGAATATATATACTTTTATAGGGTCGGAAATAATTCCTTCTCTATGTTACACACATCTTTTACCACAAATACAATATACCCTTTTTCTCTTCGAGTACTGGTATAGTAACAGCAGCAATAATTTACCGGTAAATTATTTTCGTTTCTCGTTTTCGCTTAGCCACCGGTGCTTGCTGTTTGGTTGTTCGAAGATTACCGCGCTTGATCAAAACGGGACGACAAGTGACACGCTACCCTGTTTTCTTTGGTATAATGTTTTTGTTCTCCGGAATCTGACGCGGAACCATACAGTGTGAGGGTGTATCGTTTTGGACTTCTTTTGTTTCGTTCTTTGACATTTACGTGACCATTCATCTACAAAACAGTGGATGTCGTCTGTAGATTAATAAAAAATAATAAAAACAAAAATAAAATAAAATGGCACAAGAAAATAAGGCTTTTCTCAGGTGAACTAAGGAATAAGCTCAAAGTCGAGTCAATAGCATTCGCCGCTTTGAAATAGTTTTTGAGGGTGGGTTGATCCCATTACAGTTGATCTTAGCTGCAATGTAGACTCGATGTTTTGAATTCGGCTAATTAGGCCAACCTTGCAGGATATTTAGAAGATATTTTTAACAAAGATGAATTTGGGGCCGAGTCTAGAAAAATTTTTTCAAAATCAAGGCAAAAAGATAATGTCGTTTATCGATGTTTTAAAGATATCAAACGACCCGCCGCCCTCGGTATCTGCTTCTACCGCCCCAATTTTCGTTTTCGACATCCGAATTGGCCTTACCGAAATTTCGTGGTAAATATTCGGAGTTAAAAAATTGTATTAGCTTTTTTTGAGACTCTCAACTAATGATGATAGTATACCGGTGATCGAAAAATGTAATCATTTGATTTCGTGACTCTCTAATGAAGCATTAGGAACAATCGAAAAGGCGTTCCAAGTCACCGAGGCCAATCTATGCAAAGGCTATGGCCAGCCTAAAGCGCGTATACGACAACGAGTGTTTAATTTTTTTAAACCAAATCTCCGCACGGTCTAATCTGCCAAATTTATCGCAACAGTCCGCATCAAATATACCTAATCGATACCGTGTCATCGATCTATGGTTCGTTACTTTCGATAGGAGACGATACGAAGATTTCGAATGCAATGTTCATTCATATTGTTTTGAACAGAGTCGACCCAGTGACTAGACAGAAGTGGGAAGAATTATTACCAACACTTTGAAAAGTTACCACTGTGGTCCGATTTTGAAAAATTTTTAAATCGTCGATACCAGTATTTTCTGCGGAAGAGTCGACAAAGCCAAATAGATTTTCATTTTGCAAGTCGCACAATCGCAATTCATTGGCTTGTTCTGCCACTTCCCCCAACAGTAAAGCTCAGCGGACAGTGCAGCATATTGAAATTCGGGAGACCATGTGTAAAGTGGCCAACTGCGCGCCATTCTCACGTCTCTCGGTTATGCTAAGGTTTGAGTTCACAAAGTCTGCATCATTAATGTATTAATTGTCTGAAAAGCATCACACTGTTTTAAGATGCAAGGTTGCCAAATGTCGAGTTTGCCGTCGCTCCACATCACACATTGTTGCATCGATTCACAGTGACTGACAATAATCTCGCGTTGCCGCCATATTGATGTTTCGTCTCCTCCCTTTAAATCAGGATTTCGCCCTTCCACCTCACATGCCCTGCATGCGACGTCGTCCACAATTTGTGATTCTGGCCGCGCCCGTTCGTAAGTGTTCGAACAAAAATGTAGCGTGAACACATTTTTGGCCAGACATTTCTCCTTGATTCGGGATCTCAGACAAACTTCATCACGGAAGACCCTCGCCCACCGCTTACAGATCCGTAGGGAAGAGTATATGTATTAACAGATGTATTGGTGAAACAAATGTTAAAGTTAAAATTAAAAATACACAACAGTGGAAAAGTCCCGCATAAATTACAGAGTTACTTTTGATTTCGGGATCCTGAAATCAATTTCAGGTTATCTCCAGACCAGTCCGTTAATGTAACTGACAGAAAATCCCAGACAAACTACCACTGCAGTGCACTGGCAGACCCTTACTTCTACAAGCCACAAAGAATAGACATGCTGGTTGGAGCTGAATCATTCTTTGAGTTAACGGCTGTTGGTCAAATTCGTGCAAGGTCCGGACTAAACGAACTCTTCAAAAATTCTGGACTCTGGAATACTTAGAGACGGGAAGAAAAACCACGCACGCCAAAAGTCCTGCCCCAAACATTTTATAGCAGTTTAAGTTGCAGAAAAGTGGTTGGTTTCCATTGGCAAAAAAACCTCGCACTTTTTTGGAAGAAATGTCAACTCAAAAGAAACAATTTCGCCAGATGGACACGCTATGTAAACATGCATTTTCGAAAACGACCTCAGGTATTGCCATGGGTCGGTTCGGAAGTAAGGCTGCCTTTTAAATCAGATCCAAATTGTTTGGTCAACTCCTTTGAAGTATCGAAACGGCGGTTTTTTAAATTCAAAGAAGCATATCGGTTGGGATACCGGGAGTTGAAGAGAATGAAAGGTTGGAATTCACCTTTGAATTTTCCTTTAGGGTATATGTCGCGTACGGAAAATACTGTTCTTCTACTACACACTACAAATTCAACATCAGTGTGTTGGTTAATGTTTCGAACATGATTATCGCGCCAACCTTTACTTCATCATCTTGTGCGGTGGTAACCAGGCACATCTTGCAGGGCATCTAGGAAATATAAACCACCATTTTTCATCATCGATTGCTTTCATTAAAATATCCTAAACTCCATCGGCCAACGGGGTCGCATTGTTTCAAATAGCTAATTCTAATTCCTTGCATGAATGGTTCGCGAGTTGGGGATCTGGGATTAAGTTTAGTTTAGAATTGAATTTAAACGAACGGCTGTTCGCCTTCAAACTCCGACTAAACTAAAACCATGAGGTACCAGCTGAGCTTCAAGGCCAGCGCCGCAGGGGAATCTAAAAATATCTTCCCAACATATTATCAGCCACCCAGATTTTTGCCTCCAGTTTACATGGCGAACGCCGCCGCCGTATCAGACTTCAAAATATAGCCGCTTCAACGACGTCGTATGCCAATGAGTATCGCCCCGCGAGAAGTTCATTTCTTCACATGCCGCCGCCGCATTGGGAATAAATCACCAATATAGCCGCGCAGACGTCGCTGCCAAACCACGTTCGCCCCGCGAGAACTTCCAGCTGCCACCGCAAATAGCCGCCATTCAGCGCATTTATCGGATCCTTCGGCCCCACAGTACATCGACCAAGCTTTACATCGTGTTCGAAGCGTCTGGATACCCATCATCTCAGGTGGCCTTGAATCTGATTTTGAATTTGGTTCGACCGACCATTCAAAGGGGAATAATAACGTGGCATCTCCGCATCCGTCTGCAAAGGTTCGCCCAAATGCCGATCGTTTTGGTAAGATTGCAAAAAAATGGTCGGATAGGTAGTTGCTGATGAGGTGTGTGGAGAAGAGGCCCATCTGATTCCTTGAGATTGTAAAATTAACACCGTGACCATTCTTGGGATGGACCAGCCCTTTTCAGCTAACGGTGTAGGAAAACGTTCGTGAATAGGCAAGACGAAAATACGCTAAAGCTGCTTCATGACGTTACATAACGACCAATTTTTATCGTGACATGTTGACTGGTATTTGCATGCGTAGCAATCAAAAACCGCCATATCCTGCCTTTCTCACATGTTTGTAAATATAGGGTTTGAGTTAGCTGAATTGCAGAACTCACCTGAGATTACCGCATCTTGAATGTTTTACACAAATAAGTGGCGAATATGGAACAATCGAACTGGCGTCGACAACGAATTCCATTCTTTGCCTAATAAAAAGACTAATGGGAAGTTCGACCGTTGTCATCCCAGACGACGCCGATACTGCAGTGCACTGGCAGACCCTTACTTCTACAAAGCCACAAAGAATAGACATGCAACTTGAGCTGAATCATTTCTTTTGCGTTCTAAAAGCACTCGTAAAAAAATTGACCAAGGCATGATATTCAACTCTTCAGAAGACCCTTGCTGCAAGTTTTTGAAGAATTACAAAGTCCTGCCCATTCCTGCAAGCAGTTTTAGACGTCGATAAAAGTTGTTTCTTCCATGTTGCCCTCGAAATATATTGGAAAAATGTATTCTGTGTATTTCGAGCGGTAGTGAAAATTACTTTCCAAAGACGATGGGTTTTGGGTTCAGGTCGGTTGGGTTTTGGGGCTGTGTCGTGTGGTTTAAATCAGATCCAAATTGTTTGGTCACCTAGTCCTTTGTGATTTGGGGCGGTTTTTGCCTTAATAGCATCGAAGAAATTGATTCGGGTTGGGTTGAAGTGAATGGTGTGGTTTCATGAATTGGAGTACCTCTCCTTAGGGTCATATGTCGCTCACGGAAAATACTGTTAGTTTGCTAAAGGGGTGTAATTCAACATTAGTTTGCTAACGGGTTAATGTATATCACAATTTATCGCGCCATGGTTCATGGTCCGTCATCTTGCGCCACCCCCCATAAAACCCCTTCCGGATGGTTCAGAAGGTGGTGGGTTTGGTGGTGTAGCCGTCCGCTGCTCCATCGGCCAACGTTGTCGGCGCCTCTTGGGATTAGGAGGACCCGAGGTCTCTTGCATGAATGGCCCGCGATTACCGGGGATGCGGCTGCCCACGGTGTGTTTAGAATTGGACCATAAACGAACGGTGTTGGTCTCAAACTCCGACTTGGGCTCTTCCAATTGCACCAGCTGAGTGGGAGGCCAGCGCCGCAGGTAAAAAGGTTCCAACAAAGGGCAGCCCTCAGACGTCGCTTTTGTGGTGGCGCCGCCAGTGAGCCGGGGTGGTCGGGGTCAAAATATAGCCGCGTCTTCGTCGCCGGTACCACCGTCGGTGGAGGTTGAGAACCTCCTGGTGTATGGTCCGCATGCGGCGGCGGGCCGCAGCAGCAATGTTCTCAAAATATGAACCGCGAGGTACGCCGGCTGTATACCTGGGCCCCGTCTGTATCCCCGCGAGTATCCTCGCCACCGTATCGTCGCCGCAGCAGCGCATCGTCCACTGGTATAATTTGTCCTTCTTGAGTCCGTAGTACATGGCAACGTGGCGGCGTCGTGTTCGAAGCGTCGCTCGAGTTCATCGCCAGGTGGTCTATGTGTCGGCATCCGTGGTCGACCGACCATTCAAGGAATTATACTCAACGGTGTCTGCATCCGTAGTGCTCCGGCTGCTGCCCTGACTGCCGTCGTAACGTGTTGCTAAGTATTGGTGAATGAAGCGGATAGGTATTTCAGATGATAGTGGAAGAAGGGACTCGTCGTCCGATGTCCTTGACAATGATGGTGGTTCTCCATGTTGGTTGCTTGACCAGGTGGCGATGTTGGTTATCTGGTGTTTCGTCGGTTCTTCCCATCATACCTCGGTTCCGGGTCGTGGTGCTGACGTTATTGGGACCGACTTTTCGTGTTGATGACATGTTGACTGGTTTGCATGGGTTTGCGTTGGGGCGTTAAGTTGGCCTGCATCTGCCGGTTCTTCAGACCACAGGGTTTGAGTTAGCGTGTGTGCATTTTCGAACGTTGCCTGAGATTACCAGCGGTTTCGGAGAGCACAGTGAAGCCCGGATCTCGCTCGGATTCAGAATCGACCAAGGCGTCGTGGAATTTCAGTATTGTTGGCTGGCTTGTGCGTCCGTCGTTCAGAATTGACAATGAGCAGACGGGTCTCCGAGCGACAGGGCGACGATAAGGTCGGGACATGGAAGTTGTTGCCTTGTAGTGGAGTTGTCGAGTCCTATGAGATTCTCAGGCTCAGTGCTTATTGCAGGAACTGTGGCTTAACAAACTAGTGTCCGGGATGAGTCGTTTCCGATGGCGGAGACGGCTGCCTTGTTGAAAAACACCTCGGGGTTGACCCGTTTAGGGAGACCCGGTTTGTTTTCTACCGATCCGATGTCCCCGGTCCAGAGTGTCGCCGGCCTGTCGGTGACAACCATGGTGGCTTCGATGATGATCAGCGTGCCGTGGTCTATATACGGCGTCAGAACTGCAGAAGGTTTGAAGATATCGTTCCTGCAGCTATTTGTTGGGCGCAGCGCCGTTTTCTGACCAAAACACTTGTTTAATGTGGTTCCAATGGTAATTTCGGACTCTGTCACGCTGAATGCTCTGCCTCCGCATTCGGAAACGGTGCCGCATATTGGTCAGACCTGAGGACTTATCACTGGATTTTGCATCCATTTCCGTTAATGCCGGCGTTTCGAACTCTGGGGCTGTGGGTTGGCGTATCGTGGCTTTCTGGATGTGGGTCAGTAGCGCTGTCCCTTTAAAACAGAACCCAGCCGACATTTGGCAATATTTTGTGACGTCAAAGAAATCGTCCAATGAGGAAGAGGTTGGCCTAAAACCGGAATTTCGAGCCTTCTGGAATATTTTGAGTTGGAGGTCAGAAGACATCTGCCGGTGTCGACCGCTTCATCAGAAAAATCGGACTTGGTACGTGTCGTGGTATTCTTTTCAGTCGTTGATGTTCCCAAGTGTTTTGTTTTCGACTGCCGGGGTGTAAGAAATTTTACGAAACCTGACCGTAAAGTTCGAAAAAAACGGTCTCACCGACCTTTTATGGTCCGTCATATTTTGGGGCCAAAATTTTGCAGCGAAATTATCCAACGTCATTGGATCGGGAGGAAATAGAAAGTTCGGAAAGAATCACCGTGGTCGGCCCTTGTCTTCGGCGGGTTGAACCCATTCATCCATGAAGACACTTTATACTTTAGGACGTTGTTGTGCAATAACTGCACCATCAAGTGGCCCATGCGACACCAAGCCGAAGCCTGTTACGCGCGGATCCCTGGCAGATACGCAGCCCTCCTCCCGCCCAACCGACCGAGGGGCGCTGCCGCATGACGCGCGACACGAGTACCGAAACCGATCGCGAACATGCAGGAAAGATAGGTGTTAGACTAATATTCGAGGAAAAATTAAGGCTAAACACAACGCTAAACATGCAAAGTTACAAAAAGAATATTACTAATATCGTGCAAGGTATGTTAGTATTAGTGATTTAAGTAGAGGAAGTGATTTAGTGGTGGATATTATATGGTAGAACGAATTATAATCCGATCATAAGATCCGAAACGATTCATGCAAGGAATAATTCGATCTACACAGTGGAAGGTACAAAGGAATAAAAATTTCTAGAGGATCTAATAGGAATCGTGAAGTTTATGCGGCTCAACAAGTCAGGACTGTCGATGTCACCCCTGATCAAGTTGTGCATGAAAATCACACCAAGCATTTTTTCTACGATTAAGTAAGGATGGAAGGTCTATTAAGAGCAATCTGCAAGAGTAAGAAGGCAGTCTCACACCTTCATCCCAGTTGAGGCCATGCAGAGCAAAAGTAAAAGTTTTTCCTGGACTGATTCTATACGGTCTTGGTGTACTTTGTACTGAGGGCACCATACACACGAGCCGTACTCTAAAATCGGACGAACAAGCGAAATAAAGAGAGTCTTCGTTATATAGGGATCGTCAAATTCCTTTGACAACCTCTTTATAAACCCAAGCACCCCATGGCTTTGTTTACCATGGTAGAAATATGTTCAGAAAATTTTTCACTTGGGGTCTAGTTTAACACCAAGATCATCATCCAATGTAATTCTCTCTCAAGATAACCACCGCAGAGGTGTAAGGAGCCAACAGGGGCTGGAGCGATGAAATGTCATTACTTTACATTTCGAGGCATTTAGGTGTAACATATTTGCACAATACCATGACTGAAAGTTATTAAGATCGGACTGCAAGCGAGAGTGAAATGAAATGTCCTTATACTGGACACAGAGTTTAACGTCATCCGCATACATGAGTACTCGAGAGTCTGAAGGCAGGTCATTAATGAAGAGTGTGAAAAGTAGGGGCCAAGATGGCTGCCCTGTGGTACCCAGAAGTAACCTGAACAAGGAAGACAAGGTTTTTGAAGAGGACTCTTTGAGACCCAGAGCAAAAGGCAGCTGGAAATCCATTTCAAAAAAGATTGGGCGGAAACCCTAAAATGTCAAGTTTTTGTGCTAAAAGGAATGGTTTACAGAGTCGAATGCTTTACTGAAATCGGTGTAAATGACATCCGTCTGCATGTTACTTTGGAAGCGTTTAATTAAAAAAGAGGTAAACTCTAGTACAATTTGTAGTTTTTGATCGTCGCCTTATGGAAGAAAATAAACGATTGCTCCAGATCGGAGAAAACAGGAGGAGTAAAGCAAATTTGTTGCAAGTGTGGGGTTAAAGAGCGTCAAAAATTTGAGGAATAACGGATAACATCGATATACCTCTGTAATTCGGCTTTGCGTCAGACTTATTACCTTTCTTAATGGAGAGGAATAATAAACTATTCTTTCAGATCTTGGTAAACATGAAGGTTAATGGATATGGTGAATAGGTTTAGGTTGGGTCCACATCTGTGTGCAAAAGATCGGCAATCGAGCGCTCTGTCGTCAGCGACAGTACCTGAAGTACACTAACGAGGGGATGTCCGTCGTTTTACGCTTGGTGACTTAATGAGACTGTAACCGGTTTAGCGCTGAGAAAAGCGCATCCTGCATCGAGCTAGGTAATTTTTGTAGCATTGAGCGTTTACATTGGTGAAATTTGACCGAGCTATTACATAGCGAGAGAGAGAAGAAGAGCCAACTTCTTGAAATTTTTTATAAAGTCTTGATTTTATGTTTTTATACTGGATAGCTCTTTGGTAAACCAAGGGGGGCTTCCCAGATCTAATCGGACAAAAATATGCGACACAAGAATCAAAGAGTGTATCAAGTACATTATAGAAAATGTTTGTTCCTTTCATAACGTCAGTGCACAAGTACAGAGCGGACCAATCGAAATCCTAATCAGGCCATAAAACTTCGTAAACTCGGCCTTACGAAAGCAGCGGACACGTTTAGCTTACCTGATCGATCCAATGCAGAAGGTCCAATATCGACCGATTCGAAAGTAGGATGGTCTTCAGGTATAGTGAGCGGAAGGGCTCGGGTTAACAACGCTATGGTCGGATCCGAGACGAATCACAGATCGAGCAATCGACCCAAGGAATGTTTCACTTGGTTGTCTTGAGACAGGGACAGGTCTAGCAAGCCGTCAATAAAGTCATGTGATATGGGCACAAGGTTGTTCGACTCGTTTACCGAAGACCAAACAGTTCCTGGCAAATTGAAGTCCCCAGAACTATATCATGTGGTCTTTATCTGATAGCGAGGAGAAACAGTTTTAAAGCGGACAGGTGCTGCTCGTATATAGATATATCCGAAGACGGTGGAATGTACGAGCAGGTAATGAAAATAGAAAAAGGCTGGAAGAATCAGTTTTATGCACAGGAATTCCAGGTCTTGTTGAACCTGAATATGAAATGTTCCGACGTGAAGTTAGAGTCCACTGATGAGGACCCCTCCTCCACGTCGAGACAAACGGTCATTTCTAAATTTGTGTACCGATCTGCCAAAACTGGAACTAAGGGATGTCCGGTTTTAACCAGGTTTCAGTTAACACACAATAATATGGGACAAAAATGTGAAACTTTCAAGATAGAGAGTGCTGAGCTTAGTACGTAAGCCTCTAGCATTCTGGTAAGTAATTAAAAAGAGAGAAGCTAGTTTTTTGGATGGGTGGAAGTAGAGCGGGAAGATGAGGATGGAGCACTGGTCTGACTGCCGGGAGAGTTCGGAAAGAATCTAGAGTCGGTCGAGTCTTTCGCAGTTTAACCCTTTCATCCATGAAGACACTGGTACTTGGTGTACTTTTCGTTGTTGTAGGGGCAACCAGTTTTAGCTCTATATCATACAATGCCAAGTTGCCTTTGCTCTTGACGACGACAGACCCGCACCGCCACCGGCACCGGCAATCCACCTATTTTCAATTTGCGGCGTTGATTTTTTTGGACCAGTCTCGACGACATTGAAAATTCGAGGAAGGCTGCCATTACAAGTCGTATATATCGCTTTTGTTTTGTTTTGCGTCCAAAGCGGTTTCACTGATCAATGATCAAAGGCTCATTGAAAAGATGAAAATGCTTTCTTAGCTGAAAAAATAATCCGAAAAAAATATGACAAAGTTTTTGTAAAATGGTTAGGGTTTGATGAAACACACATTTCATGAAGAGACAAAAAGAATTTATAAAAATAATTAAACACCAAACATTTTATAAGCTGTTTTTTAATTTTTATTTTTTATACCCGTACTCGAAGAGTAAAAGGGTATATGTTGTACGAATGGTGAAAGTGGATGTGTGTAAAATAGAGAAGGAATAATTTCCGACCCTTTAAAGTATATATATTCTGGATCAGCATCAATAGCCGAGTCGATATAGCCCTGTCTGTCCGTCTGTCTGTCTGTCATTAGTATATCATTAGTATAGCCAGAATAGAGAAAAACAATTTCGAGAAACATCATTCCTTCTCTTTCTTTGCACTCACACACAAAAAAACGAGTCGATTTGGTTTTTCGTACAAATGAGCGCCTCGGATCTCAGAGACTAGAAGAGCTAGGCAACAAAACTTTTTGTCCAGACTCCTGTGATATCCCTTCAGTGCAAGTTTATTTCAAAATTTTGACACGCCCTCTTCCGCCCCCCAAAAGACGAAAAATCCACAATTTTGAAGATAGAAACGAAAAAATGCAGTATCGTAGGAAATGATTATATCTACCAGATTCCCCGAATTTAGTTCAGATCGGATCATTATTATAGCCACAATGATAAAATGAATTTTCAGCAGTGGTTTTCCCCGCACTTTTGCAGCGTAAGTCATTTATACGGATTATTGTCGCTACAGATTCTCACACGCACACTCACGCTTACAAAAGCTGCCTCGTGCAGTGTACGTATGTTATTTGTGAGAACTGATGTAAATGTATGACAGATGCAGCAAACAAATGCAGCAAACAATCAAAACTGATACAGCATGTGAAAAATTCCACATAAATCACATGTGTACTGACTTTGTAACGGGTATAAAAGTAGAGTCGCGTTCAAAGCGACTACGTACGTTCTCGTTATATACATATTTTGATCATTAAAATTTATACAAAACTAGCAAACCTGCGAACTCCGTTTCGCCACCAGAGGGCTTTCGTTTTATGTAACATTTCGTTTGGTGATTAAAATATGAAGAACAATTTTGTTTGTTTTATATTTGAAAAGGAAAACTTGTATTTCATTTCACAACAGTAATGAATTCATTTCGATTACTTCTCCTAGCAGTAAATGAAAGTGAATCAAAGTAAATACTGAATCGAAGCGTTATACGTGTTCGCAAATTATCTGTTTCATTGAAGTACTCTTTTTGGTAAACCACATTTTTGTTTTTGGTCTGACGTTAACACAAACAAAAGCGGATGGTTTCAACCGTGAACACGCAACGTATAACTGCCCATGTGAAAAACAATGATTTTCTAAATTTATCCCGCAAACACTAAGCGATTTGCCTTGCGACTTGTTAATTGTCATTGCGAACGCAAGGCGAACTGGAAACTGCAATCGTTTGAAGTCAAACAGAAGATTAGTCGGAATCATTGGTATTTCCAAGGAATACATACATTTTTTTTCACACTACGTACTTTCCGTTAATAATGGTTGCCTCAATCAAAATTCGAAAAATTAGTCTTTTTACCGAAAGTCGAGTACCGTTGCAAAAGTCGCGGTGGATTCGAATTACGCAATATCATAATAACTGTACCAACTTTGAGTTGCAAGTTATGTGGTAGAAACTGGTAACCCAGAGAGTTTCAAAACTCGGCTGGATAATTTACTACATCATCGGGATTTTTATGGAATCAACGGATTTGTATGTCACCAAATCGCCAGCAATTTTTGATTGAATTGTGAAATTACGTGTTTCAATTCATTGTGTTGGTGTGAGTGATTGGTTATGTGCTGTATCTTTTACCTTGCAAGTCGGCATGAAGCCGCCTTATTGAATGATATTAGCTCTCCGGGGCTGGTCATGCGAAACGTTATTGTATTCAAGGATATTGAAGAAAATGGCTGAAATCTGGATCACTTCCATCGAACAATGGTTTTCGGGGCTTGGTGGTAAAGTAATGGATCCAGTTTGGTTTGACTTTTCCGCTTGCGCAGCACAATCCAGCCGTTTCTCTTTGAACTTTAACGCATTGCAATATCGGCATATAGTCGTCATTAGTCAATATCTAAATTTTTTCATCATCACTGTAGTTCGCAGTGGGATCATATCGAATGCCAAGCGATTGTATGATGCCAATGATCTTCGTGTCCTCACGCGTTGTCCCAATCGGGAATTTCCCTCTTCTTATATTTTGGTCTTTCTTCGCTAAGTGCTGTAAAATACACTTGTTGCTGGCTTGCATGTCTTGTGCGGCGGCCGATGTTCGCACGTCGTCTATAGGCAATTTGGACTGTGGACTCTGTCCAATTTTTAACCTCAAATGCACGATCCACATAATTTACACAGTTCAATCCAGTAACACCTTAAAAGACAAATGCCTGCTGTCTACAATACACGTGATTGATTTTGATGGAACCAATTGAAATATGAGGAAACGAATAACATTTTTTAAATTTCGTTTTCACAGTGAACACAATCCCGGTTTGTCACATGAAATTAACTGAGCCGAGAACAATGAGAAGCTGTCAAAACAATGTATCACGCACCGGTGCCTACTGAAAATATTGGTTTGGCGCTGTATGTAGTATATAAGTGAATTTTCTTTGCTATAAAAAACCTTAACGGGCCGAGACCTTTCCAACGAATGCAAAACCGTGCAAATCGGTTCGTGCGTTCTGAGTTACGTCATCAAGAAACCTGACTTATTTTTACATATTAGATATGGCCAATTACTTATACAAATTTGTATACTAAAATGTAAATATATTCTCTATTCAGATTACCTATACAATATTTTTGTCTATCAATACTAGAATATATAAAAATTTGAATTTCAAAGTGATTATAGAGCTAATGCCAAATATTTTCAGCTCTTGTCATCCTTTATAATTAAATACATATCTTGTATTTTACAATTTCAGTATATATTTTCGAATACTTCTAATAACTCTCTGCTGGCCATAATAATAGGTTTTTATGTTTAATGCATTCAGTATAAATGATTTATGCGATAATCTTTTCACTTGACTTTTACCCTTAACCTTTTTACGCTATGGTCAGAGCTATGATCTTTTAAACTAAATAGAGTATGCTTTTGCTTTAATCCTGAAAAGAGGTCATTATCCGGCCTGCATTTTCGTCTTTTTCATTAAACCTAGTTCCTTGTTATTAGCACGATGTATACCGAATCTTTTTTTTGAGGGTTTGATAGTTTGATGTGTCAAACGACTAGGATTGTCTTTTAATTAGTTCATAGAAATCTTCTTCTGATGATATAATAAATGAATCTGTATCCATATAAAGTATTTTGATGATGGACATTTTACAGAATGGAAATTATAGAAATAGTCATACATTGACCATTTTGAAAGTTCTAATACACTATCTCCAATGTATATGGATTTATCATAATAAATTTTTGATTTAGTTGACTCAATTGCAGCTAAATTATCTCAACACTGTGGAAATTATGTCTATGCGTTGTTAAGCCCTGCTGAATTCTGTCTGAATTCATAATGTTTGACTAACACGTAACGCTTTTCAACATTTGCCATTGTTTTTACCGTATACGGCATTAACCATTAATTTAAATAAACTTTATTTCAAAACTCATTTACAGCAAATTTTCACTTGAGCGATGTATTTAGGTCAACGCAAGCTTTAACCAACAAGACTGTTTAAAGATAGTAATCGAGATATTTTTTCTAAAATCATTCCTTGCTCTATACATAACTGCAGCTGTTTTAAATGTACTATATAATTCTTTTTTGTCTGATAAAGCAGCTATTAATTTGGACTGCTTTGCTTCTGATTGGAATTTTATTTTCGGGGCAGAATGGTAAACTATTATGTTAATTATGAATATTTTAGGATATTTCAGATCTACTTCTAAGATGTATCCGCTGGCCGATATATTAAGAGCTTTGAAAGATACAATTTCATTATTACTAGAAATTTAAAATAGAATATGGAAGTGGTTGACTCATAGCCCAACCATATAAATTGTTGGCGTCAATATATGTCAGGTAATTTATAGGATCGCTGGACTTGAATTTTTCATTTAAATATTTGTTATTTGCTGTAGCAATCCTTTGGGTACTTTCAACCACTCCCCGGACGGCAGTTTTTAAAGTTAAATATCAGGATCCTTATAAAGTTCCAATTCTATCTTTTATTGTTAAGCATTGCATTCCATTCCAACTAGGAAGAACAAAATAATTAATGGGGATAATCTGTATATTTCTAAAATTTTCGAATACATTGGCAAGAATTAGAATATCGCGCAAAGTATAATTTTAAAGTAATCTCTAATCTCTCATGTCAAATTTTTTGTCTTAATTTTTTGCTGTTCAATATTTTGAAATTGGATACATCCATATAGCTAACAAGTTTTTTCTGAGCTTTGAATTTAAAATCTATTTGAATCTTTTGTTTCTTATTTCATATTGATGAAGATGTGAAATCAAGCTTGCAAGTTTGAGTTAACGCAATATATAACTCTTTCATGGAAGGAATAGGCTTCAGTTCATCTCTTATCGATGTTACAAATAAGTGGATGTCATATATAGACAAGTTGTGACATACTACGGGGAAATACACTTAGACCTAATGGATAGGCCCTACATATTGGCCGTGAATTGATTTAAGTATTTTCGATCATCACCAAAATTTGCTCTCCTCGCAAGCACAGCACGCTTCGTCTGATCCTCCTCGTCCCAAATATGGAATTCATACTATATATTGGCTTTTACCCCAGTTTGCCAGTACTTCACGCCAAAGACCTCAGTTTTTAAGCACTTGACAAATTTTTTTCAATACAATTGGGTCCTGATATAACGAAGTCGTAATTTTTTAGAGTTTATTTATATTTTATTTATTTAATTTAAATTATTTACCTTCATATGTCCACATCTCATTTAGATGAGGTTGTATTTATGTGCAACATAAAATGATACTGCACATATGTATGGCGCGTTTTTTCCATTATCATCAATTTCATATATATTGATGCTGAAATCACATTGTCTTTTTTTGCTTTATTCCTTTGCTTGTTGTGGAAACTCAATCTCAGAAAAATGGGTCTAAAACCGTTATAATAAATTATTTCCTGGTTTCCTTCCCTTCCCTCTTATTTATAATGTACTTGATTATTGTATGGGTTCCATGCTACGATTCGAAACCACTGTCAAACAGGTTTTTCATATCCTTGAAATATATTTGATGTGATAGTTTAGAGGTAGTTTTTTTCCAAACATTTCCTGTAAAAGGACCTCGTTGACCGTGATCTTTTTATACCCGTACTCGAAGAGTAAAAGGGTTTATTGCATTGTTGGTATTTGCTGTCTGTCCGTCTTGTTTGTCGCCCATTGCTCGGAGACTTTAAGAGCTAGAGCAACCAAACTTCTTATCCAGTCTGATGTTAGATTTCACTCCTAGAAAAATCTTTTAAATTTTCGCCCCGCCCACTTCCGCCCCCAAAAAGGGCGCACATCTGTGGCGTCGACAATTTTAAAGATAACAGAAAACGAAAAATGCAGAATCATAAAGAACGACCTTATCTATCAGGGGCCCAAATCTGAATCGGAGCGGATTATTCATATAGCCACAATAGAGAAAAACATACGGAAAAACTTCCTCCCTCTCTTTCGCACTCACACAAAACAAGTCGATTTGGTTTTCGTATAAATGAGCGCCTCTATCTCAGAAGATTATAAGAGCTAGAACAACCAAACTTTCTGTCTAGACTCCTGTGATATCGCTTCAGTGCAAGTTTATTTCAAAAATTTTGCCACGACCACTCCCGCCCCCAAATGACAAAAATCCAAAATTTTGAAGATAGAAAAAACGAAAACTCAATATCGTAGAGAATGACCATATCTACCAGACTCCGAATTTGGTTAAGATCGGATTATTATTGTAGCCACAATGATCAAATAAATTTTCAGCAGCGAGTCCCCTTGCGGGGTTGCCCCGCAACAAAATATACATTTTTATTAGGTTGATGGCAGTGCTACTGATTCTCCCACACTCACACTCACGCTCACAGACTCTGCCTCGGGCAGTGTACGTGTGTTGTTGTAAGAACTGATGTAGATGTAGATGACAGATGCAGATGCAGCAAACAAATGTAAAATGTAAAACTGATAAAACATTTGAAAATTCCACATAAATTACATGTGTACTGACTGAGTACGGGTAAAAGTAGAGTCGCGTTTACAGCGACTCCGTACGTTCTTTCTCGTTAGTTTTCTGTTATTTTCAAAATTGTGGACGCCACATATGTGCACCATTTGTGGGGCCGACGGACAGACAGACGGACAGACAGGGCCATATCGACTCGGCTATTGATGCTGATTATGAACGTATGTCCATTAGAGGGTCGGAAATTATTCCTTCTATGTACACACATCAACTTTTACCAAAAATACAATGTAACCTGGGCCCAGGGCCCGTCACATTTGGTATTTAAGAGAACATATTCATAGCACTAAGTTACTTTCTCATACTATATCTCTACACAAACAACAGCCACACAGTTCACCT
>CM019044.1:30069991-30092424 GCA_009664405.1 Drosophila bifasciata
ATTTTGTTTAAATTGAGTGGTAACTTAAGCGCAGAATGTGCGCAATTCCAGATGATGCTAACGCCAAAGCTTATGTCACATCTTGATCGAACAGTGGCCAAAATCAATGAAATGACAAATTTTTTCCCTGTTCCTCCAGGTGCGTCCAGGAAGAATAGACCTAGACCTAATACTGGTGGTCAAATATTCAAAAGCATTATTAGCGTGAAAAAATGCTTGCAACTGTTCAATAATTCGTCTCTTTAACTGTTGTGTTCCCTGTATATTGCACCGCACATTCAGCTGATCCACCATCCCACCATCGACGAAATGAAATATATTTGCAGAAATTGATGCGGTTCATCTGGTGTTGGCACCATTGAACCATGCAAGTGATATATTTGTCCTTGAATCTGTAATTGCAAACAATCAATTGTTGAAGAATACGGTGTAACTTCTGATCGTGTGATGGGTGTGTGTGGTGTAGCATATGTAATTGTTACGTGTTGCAATTCATTGTGTTGGTGTGAGTGATTGGATATGTGTGCTGTATTTTTACCTTGCAAGTTCGTTCGTTCGTTCTCTTTGTAGTGACCAGACGTGTTTTTTCTTGCGCTCCGCTTCTTTTCTCTTATATATCACAAACAAACGGTGTTTGGCCAAATAAATTTATAATCTCACGAACAATCTGATTCTCTATCAATCTCTCTATCATGCGGGTGCATGCCTATTTTTGTGTTTAAACACGACGTTTTAACCAATTTTGTGCCGGCGGGTAATTGTGTTTTTTGTTGTTGCTTATTGTAAGTAAGAAAAATACATTTGTTCGCTCTTTAGCTTTTTGTCTAGCAACTCTCTCTCTATCACCCAAACTAACTGTTCTTTCTCTCTCGCTTATAAACCTTTTGTGCAGTAGCTCTCTCACGTTGAAAGCTGTTGCAGTTCTTCTCTCTCTTTTTTTTCCATTTCTTTCTTTAAGCATAGCTTTTAGAAACTGATTGCACTGTGGTCTGATTGCTATTTGTTTTGATCTTTTTCTTTTGTCGAATGAAAAAAATTAAAAACTAATATGGAATTTTCAGTGGTCTGTGCAAACAAAACCTGCAAAAAGCAGATCACCCATGACCAGCCGAGTATCCCCTGCTGGCTATGCGATAGCGTAGTGCACGCAAATTGTGCAGGTATTTCTGGCCGTGTGGGTGATGCCATCTCACAACGCAACGGCTTGCATTATAGTTGCGAGGATTGTCGTGCGGTAGAAAGCGAAATGCGCGCTCGTTTATGAGGCAGACGAGGAGTGGCAGAGAGGAGCTGATCGTGGCTTTTAAAAGCAATACGATCGGCTCTTAGCCATGGACACTCAGTTCAGCAGTTTACAGCTGCTGGCTGAGTCTCCGCGGCGCAAGAAGTCCACTCCAGGACTTGCAAGTGCCAACTGCCTCACGCCCGCCGTCATCTGAAAAACTAACTCCGACCACTACGCCAGTGCAGCAGTTGATTTCGTTTGCTACCCAAGGGCAACGATCGCTGCTGGTGATGCAGATCTGGTAGCCGAATGCATCGTCTCGGAGAATATGCAGCCGACTGTAGCGTCCGTGTCCGTAGAGTCCGTACCAAACTCCATAGCCATCCCATCGATTACGAACCCACCAGTTGTTGAACGTCCGGGGACCGCCGGATATTGCCATCACAGGTACCGCACCTGTGGTTATAAAACCATTGGTGGGTGTCCCACCAAAGCGACAAGTTTTTGTCTCTCGGCTTGCCCCCTGATCTTACATCTAATGATGTAACTGCTTTTATACAAAGCAAAAAAAAAAGCCGAAGGCCTAAAGGTGGAGAAGTTTAATTTCGCTTATGCCGGGGAGATAGCTTCTTTTCAAGATAAGCGTCTCCCAACCTCATTTTCAGCACCATCTGTTCTGCCAATTTTTGGCCGGAGCACTTGGTTGTGAAAGAGTATAAGGCTAAGAAGAAGAATAGGCCCCCATAACTCTCCCCGGCAGTCAGACCAGTGCTCCATCCTCATCTTCCCGCTCTACTTCCACCCATCCAAAAAACTAGTTTCCTCTCTTTTAATTACTTACCAGAATGCTAGAGGCTTACTCTCTATCTTGAAAGTTTCACATTTTTGTCCCATATTATTGTGTTAACTGAAACCTGGTTAAAGCCGGACATCCTTAGTTCCGAAGTTTTGGCAGATCGGTACACAATATTTAGAAATGACCGTTTGTCTCGACGTGGAGGGGGGTCCTCATCGCAGTGGACTCTAACTTCACGTCGGAACATTTCATATTCAGGTTCCACAAGACCTGGAATTCCTGTGCATAAAACTGATTCTTCCAGCCTTCTCCATTTTCATTACCTGCTCGTACATTCCACCGTCTTCGGATATCTCTATATACGAGCAGCACCTGTCCGCTTTAAAAACTGTTTCTTCCTCGCTATCAGATAAAGACCACATGATAGTTCTGGGGGGATTTCAATTTGCCAGGCACTGTTTGGTCTTCGGTAAACGAGTCGAATAACCTTGTGCCCATATCACGACATGACTTTATTGACGGCTTGCTAGACCTGTCCCTGTCCCAAGTCAACCATGTGAAAAATTCTTTGGGTCGATTGCTCGATCTCTGCTTCGTCTCGGATCCGACCATAGCGTTGTTAACCCGAGCCCTTCCGCTCACTATACCTGAAGACTCCTACCATCCTACTTTTCAAAGTATCGGTCGATATTGGACCTTCTGTATTGGATCGATCAGATAAGCTTTCTAAACGTGTCCGCTGCTTTCGTAAGGCCGAGTTTACGAAGCTTAATATCCTGATGATTAGGGATTTCGATTGGTCCGCTCTGTACTTGTGCACTGACGTTCTAAAAGCCACAAACATTTTCTATAATGTACTTGACACACTCTTTGATTCTTGTGTCCCATATTTTTGTCCGATTAGATCTGGGAAGCCCCTTGGTTTACCAAAGAGGCTATCAGTCTAAAAACATAAAATCAAGACTTTATAAAAATTTCAAGAAGTTGGCTCTCCTTCTTCTCTCTCTCGCTATGTAAAAGCTCGGTCAAATTTTACCATTGTAAACGCTCAATGCTACACCTAGCTCGATGCAGGATGCGCTTTCTCAGGACCCTAAACAGTTTTACAGCTTCGTAAACAGCAAGCGTAAAACGTCCGCACATCTATCCTCGCTATCATTTAATAATTCGTCGGCAAACAATGATCAGGCCATTGCCGATCTTTTTGCACAATTTTTTCAAAAAACCTATTCCCATGAAAGCTACTCTGGTCAGCCGTATCCATACAGTTTACCAAGATCGAACGGCATTTTCAGTCCTACACGTTAAATGAAAGCTCACTGCTTCAGGATCTTCGACTAGTTAAGCCAGTGTTCTCACCGGGTCCTGACGGAGTCCCCGCCTGTGTACTCAGGTACTGCGCCGACGCTCTGTGTGGACCCCTGCTTACACTATTCACCCTATCCCTTAACTCCTCCTGTTTCCCTCCGATCTGGAAGGAATCGTTTATTATTCCTCTCCATAAGAAAGGTAGTAAGTCTGACGCAATGAATTACAGAGGTATATCAAAAGTTATCCGCTATTCCAAAAATGTTTGAGAAAATTTTAACCCCGCAATTGCAACATCTCTGCAAATCACTTATATCTCCAGCTCAGCACGGATTTATAAGGCGACGATCAACAACTAAAAAAATTTACTAGAGTTTACCTCTTTTATTATTAAAGGCTTCCATGGTAACATGCAGACGGATGTCATTTACACCGATTTCAGTAAAGCATTCGACTCTGTAAACCATTCCCTTTTATCACAAAAACTTGACATTTTAGGGTTTCCGCCCAACCTTTTGAAATGGATTTCAAGCTACCTTTGCTGTAGGTCTCAAAGAGTGCTCTTCAAAAACTCCTTGTCTTCACTTGTTCAGGTTACTTCTGGAGTACCACAGGGCAGCCATCTTGGCCCCTACTTTTCACACTCTTCATTAATGACCTGCCTTCAGTATTAACAAACTCTCGAGTACTCATGTATGCGGATGACGTTAAACTCTGTGTCCAGTATAAGGACATTTCATTTCACTCTCGCTTGCAATCCGATCTCAATAACTTTCAGTCATGGTGTTGTGCAAATATGTTACACCTGAATGCCTCGAAATGTAAAAGTAATGACATTTCATCGCTCCAGCCCCTTGTTGGCTCCTTACACCCTCTGCGGTGGTTCTCTTGAGCGAATTACATTGGTTGATGATCTTGGTGTTAATTGTAATGAAGTTAAAATTTTCTGAACATATTTCTACCATGGTAAATAAAGCCATGGGAGTGCTTGGAGTTTATAAAGAGGTGGTCAAAGGAATTTGATGACCCCTATATAACGAAGACTCTCTATATTTCACTTGTTCGTCCGATTTTAGAGTACGGCTCATGTGTATGGTGTCCTCAGTACAAAGTACACCAAGACCGTATAGAATCAGTCCAAGAAAAACTTTTTACTTTTTGCTCTGCGTGGCCTCAACTGGGATGAAGGTGTGAGACTGCCTTCATACTCTTGCAGATTGCTCTTAATAGACCTTCCATCCTTACTTAATCGTAGAAAAATGCTTGGTGTGATTTTCATGCACAACTTGATGGGGTGACATCGACAGCCCTGACTTTTGAAACCGCATAAACTTCACGATTCCTATTAGATCCTCTAGAAATTTTATTCCTTTGTACCTTCCACTGTGTAGATCGAATTATTCCTTGCATGAACCGTTTCGGATCTTATGCTCGGATTATAATTCGTTCTACCATATATAATATCCACCACTAAATCACTTCCTCTACTTAAATCACTAATACTAACATACCTTGCACGTAATTAGTAATATTCTTTTGTAACTTTGCATGTTTAGCCCTAATTTTTCCTCGAATATTAGTCTAACTCCTATCTTTCCTGCATGTTCGCGATCGGTTTCGGTACTCGTGTCGCGCGTCATGCGGCAGCGCCCCTCGGTCGGTTGGGCGGGAGGGAGGGGCTGCGTATCTGCCTGGGATCCGCGCGTAACAGGCTTCGCTTGGTGTCGCATGGGCCACTTGATGGTGCAGTCATTGCACATCAACGTCCTAAAAAAGCAAAGTCGGCATGAAGCCGCCTTCTCGAATGATATTAGCTCCAAAGGAAAGTCATGCGAAAGCTGTTATTGTATTCAAGGATGTGTTGAAGAAAAAATGGCTGGAATCGGGATCACTTCCATCGAACAATGGTTTCAGTGGCTGTGGTGGTGTGTAATGGATCCAGTTTGACTTTTCCACTTGCGCAGCACAATCCAGCCGTTGATCTTTTGAACTTTTAACGCATTGCAATATCGGCATATAGTCGTCATTGGTCAATATCTAAATTTTCATCATCACTGTAGTTCGCAGTGGGATCATATTCGAATGCCAAGCGATTGTATGATGCCAATGATCTTCGTGTCCGCACGCGTTATCCCAATCGGGAATTTCACTCTTCTTATATTTTTTTTTTCTTCGCTTAAGTGCTGTAAATACACTTGTTGCTGGCTTGCATGTCTTGTGCGGCGGCCGATGTTCGCATTGTCGTCCTATAGGCATTTTTGGACTGTGGACTCTGTCCACTTTAACCTCTAAATGCACGATCCACATAATTTACACAGTTCAACTTTACCACCTTAAAGACAAATGCCTGCTGTTCACAATACACGTGATTGATTTGATGGTTTCCAATTGAAATATGAGGAAACGAATAACTTTTTTAAATTTTGTAGCATACAACGTATAGATATAATGAGCAGATGTTAACCTAGACTGGAGGAGAGGTACGCGCTGGCTTCGGCTTTTTGTCTCTGGTCGGCGGGGTGTGGGTTTAAGGACAAAGTACCTCCAATTTAGGGCTCATGAGATATAAGAATTTAGTAAATTCGCGTACGAGTTGGGAAAAGGGAACAGGAGAAGGGAGTTGGGGGATCAAAGGGGAAAGGTTAGCATAGGTAAAGGGGAGAATAGGAAGAAGGTCCATGGATAGTCGGGTCCTTGTTGGCTGCTTGCCGCAACAGTGCGAGCACGCCCACCCTACCATGATCCTTACGGGCCACCTATATTTAAGGATCCCCTCCAACAAGGCCGACGGTGAATCACCTATCTATCAACAAACGCGACATGGTTCCGTCCGAAATACTCTACTCTTTTCTTCATACTAAAACAATATTTATTCATAAAATTCATTACTTTTGGCGGACACTAAATACTAAAGAATAACCTAACTGTGAAACTTTAAAAATCATGATATACAATTAGGTAATAATATAATAAAAAAATAGAAATATGATATGTGGGTAAATGGTATGTAGATTAGGGTATGTATGTAGGAATATATGTTTATATAGATAAGGTTAGGTAATAATTAATCAAGTAAGTAGATCGATATATAGTTCTGTATAGCAATAGGTATTCTAAAAGTTAAATTTACAGAAAAGAAAATCATAATTTGACCGTTATTCAATTTTAACGGCAAGACCTTATAACCTTTTCACACTGACGACCATCCACCATCCACCATCCATTTCGGGATTGGCCCGTAAAAGGTTTTGCCGTTCCGAAAAATTTCCCAGTTATTCCACCATCCATCTGGGATGTTCCTAATTCGCACGTTTCTGTGCGGTATTTTTTCGATAATTGTCAAATGCAACCATAAATATTTGACATTCACAACAAAAAAATCGGAATTCTCCACGAAAATGTAAAACAATGACAGACAGGAATATATTAAAAAACAACAAAAAACCCATCAGATCTCACAAAACAGAAGGAGCATCATAAAAGCAGGAGGATCACCACAAGAGGCAGGAGGATCTCCTCGAGGAGCTGATCCGCACCCAGACGACGTTTCAAACGGATTTTTATGCAATTTTAAGAGAAAACGAACAGCAGTAGGTTTAATAAATTTCTTGTCAGTTTAAATTTAAGTAATTTTTAATAAATGATTAAAACTAACTATTTAAATTTATTCTATTTACACAATATGTTGCAAACAGATCGTATATGTTCTGCTGAATGATTATAATCAGCAGAAATATTGCTGCGATGGGGCTGTTCTCTCTGCTCACTTAAAATAAGTTCCCAACTTTCATTAATTGAGCTGTTGTGCATGTTTAACATATTGTGCAAAATACAACAGCACATATAATGGCACTATTGTTTTTACGATGGCTATCCTTTGGTGTCATTTAGTAGTAGTGAGTTTTACAAATGACCACAACCTTCCTGGCTTCAGTGTTTTCAAAACAGATATCCATTCTATTATCTCCTCCTCGTCAAAGTTGTCCTCATCATCATCATCCATGTCCAGCAACATGATTAGCTTGTGCAAGAATATGTTTTGCTGCTGAATCACATTTACAACCATTGCAATGTCATTTTAAATTCATTTTAATTACAAAAGAGGTTTGTAATTCGGTTTTTTGTAGGAAGGGCGCTATTTTTGATCATTTGGTATGATATTCTATTTAGCCCTGGAGCGGAACCTTTTTTAATGTTTGTAGTGCTGAGACTAGTTCGAGGTTAGTAATTTTTTTCTCTATTTTTTTTGAGCAGTAGCGGAAGGAATATAGTTTGCTGTGTTGTTTTTGTATTTTATTGTTTAGAAACTCCTCTGACAAATTCGAATCAGTTGCAAGGTCTGACCAGTGTTGGGCCAGGATGTTGGCAATTTCGTTGCTATCTGTTGTGATTTGGTTGGTTTCTGGGTTCGAAATGCCGTGTATGTGTTTAGATGGGTTAAGTTCGCAGAAACGTCTTATATTAGCCCATTTTTTGGATGTGCGGGGTAGAGGGTTGAATTGTTGACGTAAACGTGCTGCAAGCTTCTTTTTAGATTTTTTAATTTCAAATTTAAACTTGGCATTTAGGCGTCTATAATTTATGATGTTGCTTAACGTTATATTGTGGTTTAATATTTTCCAGGCTTTTTGTTTTTCTTGTCGTAGCTGGTTAATTTTTTTGTTCCACCATGGGACTTTGTAGGGTTGTCCGTTTGATGAGGTTTGTGGGATGGAGAGATTTGCGCTGTATAAAATTATTTTGTTGTAAAGAAATTTTCACCGGATGGATGGTTTCTCATGGATGGTGGATGGTGGATGGTGGATGGTGCCAATGTGAATCGGTGTTTCACATCTTTCAAAAATTCAACCATTCCCCGGGGATGGGCTCAGTGTGCAGAGGGTATTACGGACCATCCCCGAAATGGATGGTGGATGGTGGATGGTCGTCAGTGTGAAAAGGCTATTACAGAATGACACAAAATGAAATGAAATATACGTTTAAACACACATTTTTAGACCAAATTTAAAATATTTTTTGATTACCGCATGCAATTTGGTGCACACATTGAGGAGATAGATGCATACACACAGATTTTTCTACAAATTTATAGTACAGGTTTGGAAAATACACTCTAAATCAAGTATTCCTTCGAAGTATTCCTTACATTAAGAGTCAGTTGACTGGAAAAACAAATCTGCTGAAGCATCATTTTGCAATTGAACACGTACATTTGTAGTCAATCTAAGTGTTTTACAGACTGCCACAAATTAGATGTTTTCAAACACGCATTAATTTCATCAGCAGCAGTTCCTTATTTGACTTTTCTGAAATCACCTGCTAACAATATCAATGCACCACCAAACAATCGATTATATCCACGAATATCTTTTCAACGTACGATTTAGTGCTTCCAGTGACTTCTTGTTTGCCATAGTGCATCCCATACAATAAAGAGAGCATTGCTGCTGCACTCGCCATTGCAGATCTTTTGAAATGTTGCATGTAGGATTATCGTCAGCCTGCATGTTCAAGGGCAACTTAAGGGCAGCGATGTCAGACGAAGCCAGAGCCAATGCGATTCTACCTTGTGCTCGGATGGAAGCCAAAATAATCGAAATTACAAACGTTTTTCCGGTACCTCCAGCTGCATCCAAAAAAGAACAGTCCACCATGTTGTTCTTCGATAGCTCGCAATAATTGGTCGTAAGCCGTTCTTTGATTGATATTTAACATTGGCTCATTGTTTTGCACAAACGCATTAAGCTCGGCACGATCATACTGTTGTTCACTCTCCAGTTCTTTGTTGAAAAGGTCTTGTATTTTTACGATTAGGCGCTGTCATACCTAATTGAGCTAATGCTTTGCATGCCATTATCAAGCAAAGGTATTCAATAGCGATCAATGCTTCGTTGTAAATTTTCGGCGTATAGTCCTGGTTTTTATCACCCGTTTGACGGCGCAATCGAAAAAATCCTCTGACAAATGATTTTAATGTTTTTGCTACAATTTAGTTGGCTTTGCTGGACTGCACGTGGCAATAATAATTGCGAAAAGTGTCCGAATTTGATGTGGACTTGATGACAATACTGCATCTTCAAGTGTAAGATCCCAATGCATGTCATTCTCAAGCAAATTCGTTCGCATGCTTTGCGATACGTCCCACACAATTCTTCATCAACAGTTCGAATAGTTTCAAATGATGTTGGTCCACGAACATTTATTATCAACAATAGCAAATAATATTAGGATTGATTATTAGGATGAACTGTTTAAATTCGTCCTATCGAATCTGAGTGAAACAATTTTTGGCTGACCATAAACGGCTTCTCCGCGTCTTCGCCTTTGAAAAACCGTTTTGACGAATTATTCCACGTATAATATTCGGGTACTTCAGCGTAAAGCAATGTTTTCGCAAAATCATCTGCTTGACTCAACGCAAAAAATGCAGTTAAAGTTGGTGCTGGTGGTTGCGCAGCTCTTCGCATTGCATTTCCGGGTGTGAAAAAACGCGTTGACCGTTTTCAAGATGAACAGCTAAATGAACTACAGTTGGATGCCTATCATGGAGCGGAAATGATAATGTTCATTTGAACTGATGTATTTGCCCATTTGAAATTGAGTGATTTCATCGGTAACATTAGCAACTGCAAAAAAACAGCCATATCACTTCCTTTGTGGATGTACTTGCAAATGTATTTAATAGATTGAACTGAAATGCAGACCTCTACGTTTATGTGCGCTTTATAAATCTTTGAATATATCGCACAACCCAACGATTATCAATTTCCAAATCTTGATTTTGAACTCTCAAACTTACCGAATGACCATTATCTTCAGTTGATCGATGCTGATATTCGGAATATCCATCGTTGCCCGTTACTGTATCGGAGACCAAATTTTTTGGAAAACGTTTGGAGCATTTCCCTTCAACCATACGATGACGGTAATATTATCATACTTTCAACGTTTTGTGCAGTTCCATCGATGTAAATAGCATCACGCAAATGAACATACTCTTCGGAACGTATTTTGGTTTTGGTTGAATCGAAGGAAATTCAACAGTTCCGATCAAATTTGTGCATACATGTCAACAATATACTGGTGAAAAAGTGCTGGACACTTCAATGTGTGGTTGTCTGGATTGTGTGGTATCTACAGCCTGTATGCGTAATAATTCATAGCACTAACTTTCTTTTTTCCCTTCTCGACATACAATTCAATTAAATTTAATTTCAATTAAAATATAAATCAATCATAAATTATTCATCATACACGGTCAAGTTGCTCATTTCTACGATGAAGCACAATGTCACGATTATTATATTGGTCACCAACTATGACTATTACCATGTTGGCCAACCGGTGTTTTATCAGCTCGAATAACAATTTTATGATCGTCCGATGGCATTCAATCAGGGAGAAGTTTTGAATAACTGAACCAATTCGTTATTCTCATGGAACATATCTTGCAAATCGAAAATCATTTTTTTCGCGTGTTGGTAATAATGGCACACCGACTATAAGCTTCGTCTTCCGCGTTCCCGATAAAATATAATCGCCAAAATTGGTGGTCTGCGTTCTCGAACGGTAACAAAGAGCCAGCTCGATGGTATATTTGACCTTGAATCTGAATAAAATATACGATAGAACGTTCTTTGACTACCTAACAAAAGGTATTCTGTGCGGGAAATCCCTCCCTCCCTAGCAATTTAGTGTGTAGCTGCCACCACATTGTAAGAGATCGGGCAAATGCTAAGAATTTAATTTCAAAATATTACAAGCTACATAAACGTTTGATTACAAGAAAAAAATAGAACACATACACATACATACATACATACATACATACATACATAAACATATCTGATGAAATACAAAACCAGTTGTAATACAATTCTCTAAATAAACGAATACTTGTGAGAGTAAAACGAGGTTATGTATGATATCTTTCTATATATTTCTCCGCACACGACTTTTATTGTTCTCATTTTCCTTTTCGAATGGCCGAAGCGTCGGTCTGTCTCTCTTTTAGGAGACCGTATATTCGGTATTTTTCCAGTGTGGTCGTAGATTTTGGGATTATTCGTACATATGTATACATTAAGGCTAGTATTATATATGGGGCTGACAGGGGTTATCCTACCACAACTCGGCCATTCTGACTGTTGGATCACCTGATTCACTTAGATATACGGGAATTTTATAATGGTTTACAGGGTTTTCTTGTTCTTAATCTATTACATTTATTTTATTTTTATTTTTTTTTTTTTTTTTTTATATTTTGTCAGTTATTTTTTTGTTTGCCTATCCAGTGTTTGATGTTTTGAATACTCCAAACCCCTTGATATGGGTTACGGGATACTTGAAAACCTTCACGTCTCTTAACAGAAACCTGTCATTTCTTAGTACTTTTCGATTACGTAAGGTCCACACCGACGGGAATTAATTTTTAGATGCTCCCACTGTGCAATCAAAATTTTTACCATCACATAGTCTCCTTCCTTATACTCTTTCGGTTTCTTCAAACCCTTATCATATTGCTTTTGTTGTACGCTTGCGCTGTCTTTATATTTTCTGCCGCTTCCGCTCTTAGATCTTCTAAATCTCTATTTTCTTGTACACCATTTAACTCTTCTAGTTTTTCTTTTAATTCGTCTACTATTTTTCCTCTCTGTTCTATGCCGAATAGTAGTTTACACGGAACTTGTTTTGTGCTCCTATGCTGCGTGTTATTTAATGCATGTTCTACTTTGTCTATTACTGCATCCCAATGTATACCTTTTTCTGGTTCTACTAATTTCGCTATCATTGGTCCAATGCTTCTGTTTACCCTTTCCACCTGACCATTCGCTTGAGGCGATCCTGTTGCTATTCTTATATGTTTTAATATCAGTCTCTGACAAGAAGTCATCGAACTCGTTTGACGTGAAACAACTTCCCCGATCTGAAATTATGCATTTGGGTTTTGCTGTATGCTCTAAAATAGTCTTTCAACGAAACGATGACCTCCCGTGTATTCGTGGTTTTGTTGCATATAAACGCACAAACTTTGTAAAAGCATCAACAACTACTAAGATGTGCTTCTTCAATCTTCCTGAATCAATGGGGCCGTAGTGATCGATGTGAATTAGTTCAAAAATTATTTCCTTTCGGGATGGAGTGTAAGAATCCTTCTTCTTCCTGTTTTAGGCGAAAACGCTACACATTTTAAACAATTTTCAATATGACCAGAGCATTTTTTTTCTTTTACGTTTGGAAACCAATAACTTTTATCAATTATATTCATCATTTTGTCTCTACCTATGTGTCCTATTTCGTTATGATATTTGTATAAAACGTGGTCTTCCATTTCTGTTGGAACATAGAATAACAATCTTCCATCATTACACTTCCTGTAAACTACACCGTTTTCTCATTTCGAAAAGCTTGTGTTCATTTTCTTCTAATTGTTGCTTGATCTTTTTGAACTACTTGGTCTTTGGCTTGGCAAATGACTAGGTTGTCTTCAAACGTATTAGTTTCTACAATGAGAATGTTTGTGCATCTGCTTAACGCATCTACGTGTTGCATCCTGCTGCCTTCTCTATGGCTTAACTCATAGTCATAACTTTGCAGCTCTAACGCCCATCTAGCAATACGCGGGTTGAGTTCAATTTTGTTGAGCGTTAGCGTTAGTGAATTACAGTCAGTAACTATCTTGAAACGTTTTCCATATAAATATATGCGGAACCTGCGTAATGCGTAAATGATTGCCATTGTCTCCAGCTCAAAGCTGTGATATTTCGATTCCGCTGCAGTTGTACGCTTAGAGAAATAAAATATTGGATGCAGTTTTCCGTCTTCTTTCTTCTGAAATAGCACTGCCCCGAAACCAAGAGAGCTTGCATCACAATGCAGTTCTATATCGTCCTTATGATTATAAATTGCCAAAATGGGTGCTTGCATTAACAGTTCCTTAAGCATTAAAAACATTTTAATTCACTTTCACCAAATTTGAACTCTGTGTCTTTTCTCAAGAGATCGTAAAGCGGTTTTGGCAATAGTTGAGAAATCCTTTATAAATCTTCTGAAATAGGAGCATAAGCCAAGAAAACTTTGCACAATCTGTACCTTATCTGGGATTGGGAAGTTTTTGATTGCTTCTAGTCCTTTTTCATCTGCTTTTTATACCTTTCCGTTGATTGTAAACCCCAGATATTTTATGTTAGATTGTAGAAACTCACATTTGTCTATACGTAATTCTAATTTGTTTTGAGCTAATCTAATAAAGACTTCTTTTTAGCGTTTCCAAGTGTTCCTGTATGTCTTTGCTGGCCACCATGATGTCGTCCATGTATACAATAACTTTGTCCTCTCTAATCAAATCATCGAATATTTTGTTAATAAACCTTTGAAACACTGCTGAAGCCGTTTTCAGGCCCTGTGGCATTCTGAGAAACTCGAATTGTCCTAAAGGTGTCACGAACGACGTATACCTAATCGACTCCTCATTAACGAATACATGGAAATAACCATTTTTTGAGATCAAGTTTCGTAAAGACTCTTTTTGTTGGCTAATTTGTCTAGTAGATCATCGATGTGGGGAATGGGATAGTTGTCCTTAATCAAAAGTCTTGTTAAGTTTCCTAAAATCTATGCATAATCTTAAGTCTCCTGTTTTCTTTTTAACTAAAAACGATAGGTGAAGCGTAATCAGAATCGCTGGGTCGTATTATTCCTTTTCTTAAATATTCATCTAACAATTTTTGCAGTTTATCTTTTCAGTATATGACAGGCGCCTTGGAGCACAACTAAACGGTTTTTGATTTTTCTAAGTTAAGTTTTATTTCGCACCTGACTAAGGGTTCTTTTGGTTGTACCGTCTTCACGTAGTAGTCTTCGATTGTTTGCCTAAGCTGACACTTAAGCTTATGACTTATGTTCTCCCCGCAAATGTAATCAACTTCTTCATTTTCCATATAATTAATATTAAAATATCTGGCACAATAATCTCATTGTATGTGTCATCAGATTTGTTGCTAAGGATTTCATTCATACCTATCGTATCATTATTTACCGAAATAACTGGTTCCTTTTTGTAATTTTTTGGTGCGGTAGAATCGACGCAATTTGCAACGAATAACTTACTAACTTCTGTGGAAACTTCTCCAGTATCGTCACTAATGTCTTCCCTTATCATTTCGTCTACTCCTTTACTAATCGTATCATCACTAACAATTTCACTAACTTTTTTTACTGACGGCATCACTAACAATTTTATCAACTTCATCACTTAACAAAATCACTAAAAATTTTATCAACTTCATCACTAGCTAAATCACCAACAATTTCATTAACTTCCTTACTAACGGTATCACTAACAATTTTATCAACTTCATCACTAACTAAATCACTAACAATTTCATTAACTTTCTTACTAACGGTATCCTTAAAAATTTCATTTACATTCTCTATCTTAATCACCTCATCTCTAACTATTTCATGAACGTTTTCACTGATCTTTTCACTACTTATTATATTAGTGTTATTTCCAACTATATTAATTTGCATTTTATCATTTTCAATTTGCATTGCTGAATTTTCACTTAAATGATCATTAACTTCCGTATTCAAAGCGTCTAACGTAACCATCTTTAAAGCACTTAGGTCCAAATTTAACTCGCATGCATTCATGAAATCTCTACCAAGAACCACGCCATGACTCATAGACTCGTTTGACACCACGTTCAAATAAAAATAACATTTTATTCTTCCTTTCAAAACATAACATAAAATTTTTTCCGAATGTTTTCAACTGGCTTTTGTTTAGCCCAAAGTAGAATTCAAAAACTGTTTTCAAACTGATTTCTGTGGCGAATAGACTTTTTTTTTGATGAATGATATTGAGGCACGCTGCAATTAATGGTGTTACGATATTGTTTAAAAAGAAAATCTTACAGTATCTTACATAATTGTTATAGGTTACGCTCTTTTCTCTCCGGGCATTGTCCGACCAAAGTGTCCAAATGCCCCACATGCGTAGCATGATCCAGGCTCCCTTTTTGGTTTGAGGCAGTCCTTGGCGAAATGGCCTCGTGAGTTGCAGTTGGCGCAACGTAGGTCCTTGTTGGCCGAAGTATTTACCAGGCCCTGCGAAGACGTGTCATACTGCATACGCTCCGGAAGGCGAATCTCCGAAAACGCATGCAAAATTTGCTTCGGATCGGAGAAGCACTGAATGCGAGCTTGATCCGTAAGCCCGGAACTGGAATCCCCTCAATTATCTTCTCTTTCAGCTCCTCTGTGTCTATGTTGATGTTCCTGGCCAGCATCATCTTTTTTTTCGAAATATGTGGAAAAATTTTTCTCCACGAAGCCATTGGCGCTTTTGGAATCTGTCTCTGAGTTCTCCTTTGGTGACGGTTGCCCCGAATGCCACGATCGTTGCTCGCAAAGGTAATCAGCTGATTCCAAGATGCGCGAAGAATCTGCATGGAGCCAGCGCTGAGCATTTCCTTTCAATTTAGCGATCAGCAGCATTCGTTTTGTAATGATGTCAGGTTGTAAATTTGGGCAATATTCCCAGCTGTATGACCCAATTTTTGGCACATTGTGTCCCGTCGTAATCCATCGTTACTTCCTTTGCCAAAGTTAGAGTTGCCACCGGAGATCCCACTTCTGAATTGTGAGAGTAAAACAGGGTTATGTATGATATCTTTCTATATATTTCTCCGCACACGACTTTATTGTTCTCATTTTCCTTTTCGAATGGCCAAGCGTCGGTCTGTCTCTTTTTAGAGACCGTATATTCGGTATTTTCCAGTGTGGTCGTAGATTTTGGGGGATTATTCGTACATATGTATACATTAAGGCTAGTATTATATATGGGGCTGACAGGGGTTATCCTACCACATACTTTGTCTAAAAAAAAAAAACAAAAAATATATTGCATTTTTGTTCTTACCTTCTTTCCTTTTTTGAATGCGTAGCAAAAAGCCAAAAAAAACAGGTTGCACCAAACACACATACCCTGCAAACCCCTTCCTCCCTAGCAATCTAGTGACGTGCCATCTCATCTAACCTCTAAGATCTCTGGTTATCTGGGATGTTAGTGATCAGGTGTGAGTGTGTGTGCGTGAGTGTAAACAAAGGTACACATCTTCAACACATTTCTTTATTACTCACTCTTTAGCCATAAACAATCAATCAATTAATATCTTTAGACACACACACAAGAGAACCTGTTAAACAAAACCACCAAGGTACACATCTTCAACACATTTCTGTATTACCCACTCATTAGCCATGAACAATCAATCAATTAATATCTTTAGACACACACACAAGAGAACCTGTTCCACAAAACCACCGATGGCAATGATAGCTACTTTACCACCGTTACGCATGTGCACGCATGAGAAACATGATCGTGCAAGCACACTCCCCCTCCCACAATCCAGTGAACCACTTACGCATGAGCACGTGTGCCCTATTGATACTAGCTCGTCCCTGTATCGTTAATAAGGTGTGTAAACATGATCGTGCAAAGCACATTGGTCATTAATTACCCCGCCACCTATCACCGTGTGAACCACTTACGCATGAGCATGTGAACCCTTTTTGATATTTATGGGTCATTAATAACCCCTCCCCACCTAATACCATAGTAATGTAACCCAGAGTAGCTGATAGTCAAAAACCACCTGTGCCTACAACAGTGATGACCCCTTTTGATTTATCTAGGTCACGAAAACGCCTTCGGGTGGGACAGAGATGAACCTTTTTATTTATCTAGGTCACGAAAACGCCTTCAGGTGGGAAAGAGATGAACCTTTTTATTTATCTAGGTCACGAAAAACCGACTGCGGCTATCAACATAGGAATGTAACCCTTTTTACCGTAATTAACGATAGTTAATTGCCTTCCCCACCTCCCACCTGTCACTTTTACCATAATTAACGATCAATCACTACCTCCCCCACCTCCCACCTGTCACTTTTACCATAATTAACGATCAATCACTACCTCCCCACCCCCACCTGTCACTTTTACCGATCATTAATCACCCCCACCCCCACCTGTCAAATTAAAAATGATTAATTGGTTTGAAACCAACCAACGCGATCGGCGCGTGTGACTTGAAATTTACAGATTAAGGTGTACTGTGTTTGTGTTGTTTGTGTATCGATATATATGACAAAGTAACTTAGTGCTATGTTTTTATATTGGTTTTATATTTCGTGGTAGTTCTTGAGTGTTTTCGTGAGTAGCGTCGGTAACCGCGGCGGATGGACTGCCGTACTGTTTAGGATAGGCGATGGACTGCCGTCACTGTTTAGAATAGGCGATGGACTGCCGTCACTGTTTCGAGGGCTCGGGCTATTTAAGGCCGATCTCGATGGCTGAGTCCGCAAGTTTGTGGTTACGGAAGAGGTGTCGAGTTCTCCACTTGTGCCACCGACCCGGTCATTGCCTCGGTTGCACCGAGAAATGAGCTAAGTGTAGTTTTGGCACTTTGGTCATTTACTCCGGTTGCACCGGGAAATGACCTGAGTGTAGTTTTGAAATTGGGAAACTAGGGCGCGTGTGTCGATTTCGCAGAAATCGATCGGCGCGTGTGACTTGGAAATTTACAGATTAAGGTGTATTGTGTTTGTGTTGTTTGTGTATCGATATATATGACAAAGTAACTTAGTGCTATGAATATGAACATGTATATGAATGTAACGGGCCCTGGTCCCAGGGTTCGTTACACCCACTTTCTTCCCGGTGGGTGTACAGATGCCGCTGTTGTTATTTGCTGAGTCGGCAAAGTTTCTGGCCAACGTGTTTTGGCGTTTCTACTGGTGGTTTGCCGTCGTCGGGGGTCGATGTGATCGCTGGTGTCGTTTGCTTCCTCAGCGGGGGTCGCTGTCCAACGTGTCGTGGTACTCTTTCACGTCGTTGATATTTGCGACTTTTCAGTTTCCGGCTTCCGGGGTGTTGCAACTTGACGATATTTGTCGACGCGAAACCTTCGACTTTGTATGGTCCATCATATTTTGAGGCCAATTTCGCAGCGAAACCGTCGGCTGCGTTGGAGAGGTGGTGTTGTCTGATCAGTACTAGTTGGCCCACAGTGGGGCGCCATTGTCGTCGGCGGAGATTGTAGTGACGGGATTGTTCTTGACTCGCCCGCTGAATGTTGTTCCGCACTATCGCGAATACTTCTTTGAGTCGGGTTGCCTTAGTGTGGGCTGTGTCCGGAGGGCTTCCTGTCCCTGGTGTATCTTCGTCGTACAATGCTCCAGTTAAGCGAGGTTCTCTCCCGTGTAGCAAGAAGGCGGGGCTGAATCCAGTTGTTTCCGAGACACTGGAGTTAACTGCTAGTGATATTTCAGGTATGAGTTCGTCCCATGTGTTTTGATGGTCCTCCACGAATTGTGCAATCATGGTCTTCACTGTCCGATTGGCCCGTTCCGTAGGGATTTTCTGGGGGCAATACGGTGCGGTGTGTTGCAGATCCACGCCGGCTGTTTGCAGAAACATGCGGAACGAGCGGCTGGTGAACTGCGTTCCGTTGTCACAGACGAATCGTTTTGGTACGCCAAAGTGACTGAGAATGCGTTCCCGGAAAGCTAGCTCTAGAGTGGCGGTGGTAGCCTTCTTAAGGGGCACTAGTTCGACCCATTTTGGCCCTTCGAAGTCGGCACATGATGTGGCAAAATGTTCCTCTGCCCTGCGGGTGAGCATCCTACCCACGGGCTTGCGTTGCAGTGCCTTAAACTTTTGGCAGCTCAAACAGCTGCGTACGTATTTCCGCACATCGCGATATAGGCCGGGCCAGTATCGTTGTGTTATCCGGGTGATGTCCGAAAGCCAAGGTGGCCTGCCGTGGGCTGATCATGGCATTCCTTGAGAACCCCCTTTGGCGTCGGTCTTTTTGGGATGCAAAGTTTCCATGACACGTAGTCGTGATCGTCGGCTCCGTGGCCCAGATGCCTGTAGAGTTTCTCCATTCTCGAAGACGTAGTCGGGGTATTTATCGGATTCCTCTTTTGGTTTGCTGAATCCGTCGTGTGAGCCAGGGGCAAGATATTGTGTCCTCTTTGATTCTTGCTAGCGTCTCCAAGGGTTGTCGAGACGGGGCATCGGCAACCACGTTTTGTTTCCCTGCTCTGCAGTGGACGTACTGATACTGCTGGAGTTCGAGCGCCCATCTCGCTATTCTTCCGTAGGGGCTTTCCAGAGTATTCAGCCATCCATTCAGTATCCTTCAAGGTAGCAACGTAGTTTTCGGATTGCCCAAATGACGGCGAGGCATTCCTTGTCTGTAGCGGAGTAGTTTCCTTCGGCCTGACGCGTTCCTTTCCTTCGATCTCCTGCGTGAGTACGGCGCCTATGCCGAGGTTACTCGCATCGGTTTGTAGTGAAAACTTGACGTTGAAATCGGGGCAAGCAAAGTACGGGAGCGGTCGTGAAAGAAAGAACTTAGTTGGTCGAAGGCTGCTTGTTCATCTGCGGTCCATGTCCATGTTTGTCCCTTCTTGAGTAGCTGAGACATTGGTTGGACTACTGTAGCAAAGTTTGGCACGAATCTTCGGTACCAGGATGCCATTCCGATGCACTGAAGTAGTTACTTTAGGTTCGTGGGTGGCTTGAGTTCTTTAACGGCAGCAATCTTTTCGGGGTCCGTGTGGATACCTTCTTCGCTGATGACGTGACCAAGATATTTGATCCGGCTTTGGAAAAAGGTGAACTTTTCCGCGTTTATCCGCAAGTTCGCTTTTCGAAGGCGGGAGAATATATTGCCAGGGTGTGTAGGTGGTCCTTGAAGTCTCGTCCGACGACGACAATGTCGTCTAAATATGCGAATGCGTAGGGTTCCATGTCGGCACCGATCACAGTATCAAGGGCCCGTTGGAATGTTGCTGGTGCAGAATGTAATCCGAAGGCCATCACTTTCCATTGATAGAGACCTCTGCCGGGGACCGTGAAGGCGGTGGCTTCTCGACTTCCGTTGGCCATGGGTATTTGCCAGTATCCGTTCTTCAGATCGAGGGTGGTTATGAAGCGTGCGTTCTGTAGGCGCTCCAAGATGAAGTTGATTCTGGGCGGTGGGTATGCGTCGGGAATAGAGTGAGCGTTGAGTTGTCGGTAGTCCACGCACATGCACCATTTGCCGTTCTTTTTTACGTACGAGTACGATGGGGGCGCTGTGTGGGCTTCGTGAGGGTTCGATGAGACCTTCTTGGATCAATTGGTCAACTTGCTCGTCGATAATCCTCATCATGGCTGGGTTCTTTGGATAGTACCTCTGTTTGATGGGTCGATTATCCCTCATGACGATGGTGTGCTCGGCGATGTTGGAAGTCCCGTGGAGATTATTGAACTTTGGGAGTTCCGTGTCCAGAAATTCTTGGATCTGTGGTGCTATGTCCGGCGGCCAGGGATCGGAGATCAATTCTGGGTCGGGTTCGGTGAGATCGGGGGTGTCGGGGTCCTTTGGCTGGCTTGGGTCTTCTGGGAGGATGGTTGTGTCGAACGCGCTGGGGGGGTTAGCGTTGGCCGTGGGTGGCGTAGCTTCGGGGGTCTGGCGGTATACCTGGGTTGTAATGTCTCCAGATCGATGTATGGCCAGGCGGGTCTCAGTGAAGACTCTGTTTTCACAGCAACGACTTGTTTGGGCGACGAAGATTTCGGACGTGGTGCTAGGCATGGCGTGGTGCATGGCGCTAGTGGGCACGTCAGTACGCGGAAGGTACTCCAGTGGGTTGGCGAAGATCGGGGTGGCGTCGGCCGTGGGTACGACAGGGCTGCGGTCGGTGTTTCGGGGGTCATCGGGCTAGATTCCGGTTCCGAGTGGAGATTCCGTGGATATTAGTTCAATGGTTGGACCGACCAGCAGGGGATTTGCGTGGCTGATTCCTCGTGGTTTTGGTTGGTGCACTATTTGCTGCCGTTGTCGTTGTTCGGGGCTGGTTGTCGTCCTTGAGGGGTGTCCGTGGGTACACCTTCTCCGTTGAGGGTAGGGTGCATGGGTGCGCGGTGCGCGGTGGCTGAACTTGGACCTGTGATTCCTGTGTCGAGCGGGTTCAAGTTCGTTGGGGTTTGTCTCGTGTGTGAGATCCTTGTGGTGGGTTCGAGGTGCGTGTGCCCCGTAGTTTGTTTTGGTCCTGGGCTTCCTGTGTCGAGCGCCTGGTTCATGTGTGTTGATTCTTGTCTCATGTGTGAGATCCTCGTGGTGTGTTTGGGATGTGTGTTCCCTGTGTTTGGCTTAGGACGCTGGTGCTCCGTTGTGGCCGTGGGATTCGTTTTCCCGTGTGCTTGGTTGCAGTTTACCGGTGCTTGTTTCGGATTCGTGTTTTCCGTAGTGGGCCGGTGTTTCGCATTCGCTGCGGTTGGTTTCGGTTTCATATTCTTCGTTGCGGTATTGGGTGCCGTTTTTCTTTTGTGGTAGGTCGGGGCGTATGTTCGCTGCGGTTGGCTTAGGTTTCTTGTTGCTGGTTTCGGTGCCATGGACGTGGTTTGGTCAGAACTGACGGTGGCGTTGGCGTGAGGCGGTGATCTCGTAGTCTTAGCAGAGTGGTGCAGCATTGAATCGTCGTTTCGATGGCACATAGGAAGTCCATGCCGACAATTACTTGTCAACATGTTTGGTATGACCAGGGGTGGGATTTGGACCTCTGGTTGATACAGCTTGATGTGCGCCAGTAGAACTTGTGTGATCTCTCCGACTGAGCCGTCAGCAAGGCGTATGCGGACGCATGCATCTTGAAGGTTGGAATTGTTTTCTAGTTTTTCTGGCACTGACGAAACTTCCGGGATGCCCGGTGTCGATAGTGGCCTCTGTTGTTTGTCCTCCTATAGTCACCATCGCCACTATCCGGCCGTCGTTCGTGTAGTGGGGGCTTAGTCGCGGGTCTGGGGAGGCGTCGTTTTCGGCTGATCCCGTGTCAGTCGAAGATGCATGTCATTCCCTGACGTGGCCTGGCGGCAGCGGCCACGTCCTGGCCCGTCGCACCGGGTTGGAGGGACTGTCTCCGGGATGTATCCGCTGAGTCCCAATGGGGTCTCCGAACTGGCGTCGGTATGAGTCACCTTCTCTTCGGTCTGGGCGCCTGGCCGGCCTGGTGTCTCTTGGTGGGCTTCGGATGGGTGCGG
>CM019044.1:30092724-30314149 GCA_009664405.1 Drosophila bifasciata
GTTTGTCACAGCTAACCCGATTAGCGGCAGAGTACGAGCTTATTCACGAGAGGAAACACGCAACGGTTCCCGCACCCATGCGAATCCCACCAAGAGACACCAGGCTGGCAAGACAACCAGACCGCAGAGAAGGTGAGTCCTATCGTACCCCCTTTCGGAGACCCCATTGGGATTCAGCCGACACACCGCGCAGACAGTCATCGAATCAAAATAATGCAACGAACCACGACGTCGCCCATCGAATGATCACCACTCCCATTGCCAACCCACGCGCAGCCTGTCACCGATGTGGTCAAGCTGGACACGCCGCCTACGACTGCACCAACGCTTCGATCCTATTCTGCTGGGAATGTGGAAAGCGCGGCACTCGAACCGTCGACTGCTGCCGCCGAGCCACGTCGGGAAACGACACGCGTCCTCAACTGACCCGGGATCAGCCGAGAACGACGCCTCCACAGACCCGCGACTAAGCAACCCACTACACGTGAACGACGGCCGAATAGTGGCGACAGTGACAATAGGAGGACAAACAACGGAGGCCACCCTCGACACCGGGGCATCCGAAGTTTCGTCAGCGACAACCCTGGCCCGACAACTAAACAACAACTCCAACCTGCAAGATGCATGCGTCCGCATACGCCTGGCTGACGGCTCAGTCAGAGAGATAACACAAGTTCTACTGGCGCACATCAAGCTGGATCAACGAGAGGTCCAAATCCCCCTTCTGGTCCTCCCTAACATGCTGGGGCAAGTTATAGTCGGCATGGACTTCCCTATGTGCCATCGAAACGACGATCAATGCGGCACCACGCTGCTAAAGCTACAAGATCGCCACCTCACGCCAACGCCACCGTCAGTTCAATCCAACCACGTACAAGTCACCGAACCCAGCACCAAGAAATCTAGGTCAACAGCGAACACACTTCCCCGACCTACCCCAAAGAAGACGGCACCCAATAATGCAACGAAGAATACGACACCGAAACCAACCACAGCGAATGCGAAGAACCGGCCCACAACGGAAAACACGAATCCGAAGCAAGCACCGGTAAACTGCAACCAAGCAAACGGGAAAACGAATCCCACGGCCACTACGGAGCACCCGCGTCCTAAGCCAAACCCAGGAACACACATCCCAAACACACCACGAGGATCTCACACACGAGACAAGAATCAACACACTTGAACCAGGCGCTCGACACAGGAAGCCCAGGATCAAAACAAACTACGGGGCACACGCATCCCGAACCTACCACAAGGATCTCACACACGAGACAGACCCCAACGAACTGGAACCCGCTCGGACACAGGAAGCCCAGGTCCAAGTTCAGCCACCGCGCACCCATGCACCCTACCCTCAACGGAGAAGGTGAACCCACGGACACCCTCAAAAGACGACAACCAGCCCCGAACAACGACAACGGCAGCAACAGTGCAACAACCAAACCACGAGGGAAACAGCCACGCAAATTCCTTGCTGGTCGGGTCCAATCATCGAACTAATATCCACAGAACCTCTCCACTCGGAACCGGAATCCAGCCCGATGACCCCCGAAACACCGACCGCAGCCCTGTCGTACCCACGGCCGACGCCACACCGATTTTTCGCCAACCCACTGGAGTACCTTCCGCGTACTGACGTGCCCACTAGCGCCATGCACCACGCCATGCCTAGCACCACGTCCGAAATCTTCGTCGCCCAAACAAGTCGTTGCTGCGAAAACAGAGTCGTTACTGAGACCCGCCTGGCCATACGTAGAGCCGGAGACATTACGACCCAGGTATACCGCCAGACCCACGAAGCTACGCCACTCACGGCCAACGGCCGATCGTCGCCCACATAAGCGACTACCCACGTAGGATCGAATACCCCAGCGCGTTAGTTACCGTACCGGTACCCGGCCACCCGCCGGCCAAACCTCCTCGAGCTACCCCTGCAATAGTCGGCAGAAGGGTGACGCAAGTTCAGTGCTCCAGCCCAAAATGCAACATCAGCATTTTGACCGGATGGCAAGCAGACCACTACTCGGCACAACGTGACAACAAAGTCACTATAAAAACATACAAACAAACATACATATGTACATAGATATAAGAACCATAAGCAAAAGCTTTTATTGGAATAAAGTTTAGTTGAAAGACGAACATCAAACGAATAAGAGTGTTGAATTATTTGGGAATTAACATAGCCCCCTTTCGTTGCTTGACGAACATTCTTGAATCACTGTTTCTCTAACATAACTGGCGCAGCCGGCCACCTCAGCCGGAAGTACAAGCCTGGATACCTGGAAAATCTGGAATACCCGGAGGACTGAGGACTGGACCATGATCTGGATCATCAGCATATTAATTATCAGTAGACAGTGAGTAAGAAGGGTGGAAGTGAGGTGTGTGCGAAAGTGCTAAGAGCATATTCAGTAAAAGTGTATCGAATACAATAATGAGTGCAAAATGAAAAAAAAAATGGAAATAAAATGAAATACAAACGCTGACTGTCCGCTCTTGACCGGGATAACTGCATCGCGCAAAGATCCCGGTTAGCTTCAGCACGTTGTGTGGCCAAGTGTGTTGGGATACCACTGCATCGCGAAAGGGTATCTGAATTACACTATGAAAAAAAAAAAATTGTTAGGGAATAGGGTTACCACTGCATCGCGCAAGGGTACCTGACAACCACAATGAAAGAAAAATAAAATAAATAGAGATGCGTGTAAATTAAAAATCGAAAGGAATCAGGTTACCACTGCATCGCGCAAGGGTATCTGAATTACACTATGAAAAAAAAAAAAGAAAAAAACAAAAAATTTTAGGGAATAGGGCTACCACTGCATCGCGCAAGGGTACCTGACAACCACAATGAAAAAAAAAAAAAAATAATAAATAAATAAAATAAAATGCATAAAAAATTAAAAAATTGAAGGAAATAAGGTTACCACTGCATCGCGCAAGGGTACCTGACGGCCACAATGAAAAAAAAAAGTAATAAATAAAGATGCGTGTTAATTAAAAATGGAAGGGAATAAGGTTAGGAAAATAAGGGTACCTAACTACCAATGAAAAAAAAAAAAAAGAATAAAACAAAGAAAGAATTTAACTTTTGCACACAGACTTCCAACCCAGCCCTCTGAAACACAGGGAGGCGAAGAAAAAAAAATATATATAAAAAACAAAAACAAGAACATTTCACATATATGTATTTTACAGATTCTCAGCGCACACCTCGCTTCCAAAATAGGCAACGCAAACATAAACACAAACACACCCGAACTACACAAATAAGTATAGAAAAATAAAAAGTAAATATAAGTAACATAAGAACATACATACATATACAATAGAATAAGATATTACACAAATAGGAATAAGAAACTAAAGGGTAGCAAACAGTAGAGAACAAGTGAAAAGGGTGTCTAAATGTCAGCATTGGGAAGAGTAGGGAAATCTTTGAATCCGCTAACGAGGTCTAGAGCAAAGAAGGCGAGTAGCCTCCCCAACATAGCAGAAGAGTTAGAATTACAGGAGCAGAGTACGTCCAAGCGTGGAAAGAGAGAGCCATGCAGAATCAGGATCAGGTAGTCGTTGCACCCGGAGGCGCGATGGCAGCAATTGATATATTAGGAGGGTTTAGAATATCAGATGTGATCCGTTCGATGCCAATCTATGAGGGTAGTTCTGAGACGTTGAATGAATTCATATTAAATGTAGAGGAGATTCTCTTAATGATTAGGGGTGCAGACCAGACCCCCATGGGGCTCATGGTCTTGAGGACGATTAGAAACAAGATACAGGGTAAGGCTAATGATGCCTTGGTCAAGGCTAGTACGAAGCTAAATTGGGATGAAATAAAAAGAGTGCTAGTGGGGCAATTTGCGGATAGACGAACGGAACAAGACCTGTTGAGGGAATTGAATCAGCTAGGACTAAAGCGACTATCTGTGGAGAAGTTCCATGATGAGGTTTCGGATGTGCATAAAGCACTGTGTAACATTGTTGACAGAAACGAGACAAATACGATTGCTGTGAATACCAAGAAGAAATTTTTTGAGATCACTTGCCTTGATACTTTCCTGACAGGGTTGAAGGGCAACTTGGGTAGTGCCGTTAGGAACAGAGAACCGGAGTCATTGCAAAAGGCGTACGAGATAGCTCTGAAAGAAAGAGATATATATTATAGAAACAGGGACCCTGTAGGTCCGAGTAACCCAACCAGGCAGCAGAACCAAGGGTACAGCGGGGACCGTTACTACAATAATTACGGCAACAGAGGATATGGGAATTCTAACGATCGGTATAGGCAGCAGGGGACGTTCAATAGAAGAGATAATTACAGAGGGAATAGAGGTAATAATGAAAGAAACCGTAGATTTGACAATCACTCGGAAGGTGGAAGCACTGGGTATAATAGAAAAGCTATTATGCCAAAACAGGAGGTAGCGGAGTATACTCCATCGGGGACAAAATCGAATCGCTGGAATACGGCGAAGTCGCAGAGGGGGCACTTGAATATGTCTGAGGCAGATGACAGAGAGCAGCAACTGCATAATATTCAAGAGGAAGGAAATTTTCGGCAAAATGCCTCCGAAGACAGACTGGGGTTATAAGAAAGGACAGCCATGCCTCAGTACTGCCGTATATTAGTGTGACATCATCAAACGGCACCCTTTTAAAGCTATTAATTGATTCAGGCGCTACAAATTCATATCTGAAACCCACAGTAATAGAACGGGAGAGATGGCAAGAATTACGGGAGGCATTCGTAGTCAAGACGCCGATTGGTTCGCATGATATACGAACTTATGTTAGAGACATACGAATTAAAAATTAAGTACAACAGAAAAATTCGATATGTTCTTATTTGATTTTCATTCGTATTTTGACGGGTTGGTAGGCATGGATATACTAACTCGATTAGGAGCGACTTTAGATTTAGAAAACTTGACGTTGAGGACACGGGACGCAGTAGTAGAAGTTCACTTGCGACCGAATAAGGCAACAGAAGTGCATGTATTAGCAGAGGCATCAAGGGCATTGGTTAAATTACCGGTCACAATACATGATGGGCCATTGTATATGGATACAATAGTTGTGGAAGACGGAGTAGAAATAACGGGGGGTATATATACAGCAAGGAAAGGACAGGCAGAATTCGAAGTCACGAATTATACAGATGAGGAGAAGAAGCTGTATTTGGAGGAACCCTTAGTAGCGACACGGTACAAACCAGAAGAGCATATAGAAATGGAGATGCTAGAGCCCTGTAAACGAACAGTGCATGAAAAACACAGTTAAATATTATAACAAGCAGTGCAGAGGACATGACAGAGAAAAGGAACTTGAAGAAAGAGATAAGGATGGAACATTTAAACGCAGAGGAAGCAAAAGGATTGTGGGAGCTTTGTTCTAAGTTTCCCAATATATTCCATTCAAAAGGGGATCAATTGACCTTCACCAATATTGTCAAGAACGCGATCCCAACAACGGATGATATACCGGTGTATAAGAAGCCGTATAGGTATGGGTTTAAACAAAGAGAGGAGATAAAAAACCAAGTGGAAGAATTACTAGAGCAGAAAGTGATCAGGCACAGCCATTCCCCTTGGAGTGCACCAGTATGGTTGGTTCCAAAAAAAATGGATATGTCCGGGAAGCAAAAATGGAGGCTCGTAGTAGATTTTAGAAAAGTAAACGAAAAAACAATAAAGGACAGATATCCGATGCCTGTAATTGGGGAGGTGTTGGATAAGTTAGGAAAGGCGACATACTTTTCAGTCTTGGATCTAGCGAGTGGCTATCATCAGATTGAGATGAGAGAACAAGATGTACAAAAACTGCTTTTACAACTGAAAGTGGTCATTTTGAGTATGTTAGAATGCCGTTCGGATTAACAAATGCCCCGGCGACATTCCAGAGGGTAATGAATAATGTGATGGGAGATCTGATTGGGAAGATATGTCTGGTGTATATGGACGATATTATCGTCTATTCGCCATCTCTTCAGAGCCATATGCAGGATCTGCGCACAGTGTTCCAGAAGCTTAGTGACGCGAGGTTCAAATTACAAACAGATAAAACAGACTTTTTGAGGAAAGAAATTGAGTATTTAGGGCATGTAGTAACAGAGGACGGGGTTAAACCCAATCCTAAGAAAATTGAATCGATTAAGCGATTCCCAATGCCAAGGACGGCAAAAGAAATAAAATCCTTCTTGGGACTAGCAGGTTATTATAGGAAGTTTATTAAAGATTTTGCGAGAATCACTAAGCCATTGACAAAAAAGATTAAAAGGGAAACAAAAAAAATTGAAATAGATGACGAATATGTCAAAACCTTTGAATATTGCAAGACTCTTTTTGTGTAATGACCCTGTGTTGAGATACCCAGACTTTACAAAACCGTTCATTTTGACAACGGATGCGAGCAATGTTGCTATAGGAGCGGTGTTGTCCCAAGGGGCAATGGGCGCCGATAGACCCATAGCGTTTGCAAGCAGAACACTGAATGACGCCGAAGCGAATTATTCGACGGTAGAAAAAGAAATGCTCGCAATTGTTTGGGGGATAAAGTACTTCAGGCCCTACTTATTCGGACATAGGTTCACAATAGTTACAGATCACCGACCGTTAACGTGGCTTATGGGATTTAAGGAACCAAATTCAAAATTGGTCAGGTGGAAACTACAATTACTGGAGTATGACTATGACGTAGTATATAAAAAGGGGTCCCAAAATGTGGTAGCTGACGCATTAAGCAGAGTAGAGTTAGAAGTTCACACCAGTGAGCATGACTCAGAACAAGCGACATGCGCAAATACAGACCACATTAAAGATATGGAGGTAAACAACAGAATTCATGTAGCTGAAAAACCGATTAATGACTTTAATATACAGATCATATTTGAAATAGGACCCATGTCCAAGCGCACGGTAACGACACCGTTCAAGAATAAACTAAGACGGGTAATCATAGAACCAAAATTTGATAGGGAAGGAATGGCTAGACTTTTAAAAGACTTAGTTAAGCCTCATAGGACTTGTGCGATATATGCCCCTGACGATATATTCGGAATAATTCAGGATGTATACGTAGACTACTTTAGCCAGGCCAAGTTGTATAGGATTCTGAGATGCCTGACGAAGTTAGATGAAATACAAGAACGAGATGACCAGGATAACGAGATCGCGAAGTATCACACCGCGGGGAATCATAGGGGAATAGACGAAACCTTTTGGCGCATGAGGCGACATGTCTATTTTCCGTACATGAGAAACAAAATAGCACAGATTATTAATGGGTGCGAGATTTGTCAAACGCTGAAGTATGATAGGCAGCCGCAAAAGTTGGTATTTCAAAAACGGAAACACCAGAAAAGCCATTAGACATAGTACACACGGATTTGTATGCAGTTAATAAGCAGTACGTAATGACCATAATTGACAAGTTTTCAAAGTATGCTGTAGGGTACACAATTCCCGCTAGGGACACCTTAAACATCGTTAAGTCAATGAAGGATTCATTTGTCAGCATGGGATACCAAAAGAAAATTGTCTGTGATCAAGGGGCGGAGTATGCTTCAAATGTTTTCAAGGATTTTTGTAGGCAATATGGAATTGAGTTGCATGTGACATCATTTCAGCAGTCATCAAGCAATTCACCCGTAGAGAGACTCCATTCAACGCTTACAGAGATATACAGGATTATTCAAAAAGTTAAAAAGGACATGAACTTAGAATGTGACCATGATGAAATCATGGATGAGGTGTTTATCACCTATAACAATGCCATACATTCAGCCACTAGGCTAACACCGTTTGAACTGTTCTCAGGGAGAACACATAGTTTTGAGGGACAAGTAGTGTTCAATGACGAGCACGAGTATTTGAGGAAGTTAAACCTGTACCAGAGAGAAGTGTACAGTAGAGTAAAAGCGAGGATTGACGGTCAGAAAACGGCCAACATTGAGAAGTTGAATGAAGAAAGGCAGGAACCAATAATGGTTGAGGAGAATGACGTAGTATATAGGAAAGAAAATAGGAGAAATAAATTGACGCCTAGATTCACAACCCAAAAGGTAGACGAGGATAAAGGAATAACCTTGGTTACGAAAAGGAAGCAGAAAATACACAAATCAAAAATACGAAAAAGAATTAGGAGACAATAATTTGTAATTATGATATTACAGATTGCATATGAGTCATGGACAGACCATGGACATTCGGAAGTTACAACCGGAAGAAGCGGTGGCAAAAATGGACCTCGGATCGGCAAGGGTCGTTATGGGAGAAAAAATATTTGACCATGTCATAAACTTTAAGAATTATAAGAAAAATATCGGGCAAATCAAAGAGGCTTTAGATGCCATTCAGGACATAGAATTTTCAGGAGAAATGGTAGGCATTTTAAGCGCAAAGTTAAATCAGTTAGAAGCAAGGCTAAGTACACTAATGCCGAAGAACAGGACAAGGAGAGGAATTTTTAATGGGCTAGGAAGCGTAATTAAAGTAGTAACAGGGAACATGGATGATGGAGATGCACAAGAAATAGATGCAAGAATTAAAATTATAAATAATAAAACTGAAATAATGAAAGAAGAGATCATAGAACAGGAACATTTTAATCAAGAGATACTAAACAGATTCAAAAACATAACCGAACACATTAATAGAGAGCAGGAGGAAATTAAGAGTTTCATTAATAATTACAAAAGCAACGTTTTTGGAAAACTAACGCAGGAACATAATGAAATCCACATGTTACAGTACATGAACAGAATAAGCTTTAACATAGATCTATTAGCCATGCACTTAGACAGTGTAGCAGAAAGCATCTTGTTATCAAAATTAAAGATAATACCTAAGTTTATATTGTCCGAAGAAGAGATAAAAAGGATATCGGAATTTATAAGAAACCAAGATATAGAGATTGTAACAGATGAACAGTTATATAGGTTGTTGCAAATGGAAGCATTAGTAAACGAAACCGACGTAATCTTTAGGATTAAAGCCCCAATTTTTAGAAATATAAATTACAAATTTTTCATGTAATCCCATTACCAATTAATTACACAAAAAATATTGTAATTCCACAATATGTGGCTATGAATAATTATGAGATAAGTTCGTTCCAAAACAAGTGTCCAAAAGTACACAAATATATTTGTATGTGAGGAAGAAGACTCGAGTGTTGGCATCCAAGGAAGGGAGTGCTTGAGGAGCATCCTATTGAATCAGCCATCAACATGTGTGTCGAGAGAAATAGGGTCAAAGGAAATAATACTAACACCCGAGGTTGGTCACATTTTTTGTATTCAATGCAAAGGAGCAAACCTTGAATTCGACATGTGGTGGACCCATGAAAATCAAGGGTCAGTGATCATCAAATACAAAAGATTGCATAATAGAAATCAATGGCAACATGTATGGTGATAGAGTACCACAAGAAAAGAGAGGAGTACATAAAGCTCATGACAATGAGAAACGACAAGATAATTATTAATGACACCATGGGAGACTTAAACCTTGAACAAATCCATTTGGAGGACGTTCAATACCACAAATCAACGGCCCTTGAGATTATGTACCAAAATCGCCATGTAACGGCAATATACATAATCCTAATAATCATCTGCATAACGGTGATCATTATCTGGAGAGTTAACAAATCAAGAACGACCTTCTACCCAACCAACCTGTTTCATGATGTCGCGATGGACATTCCATCATTGTGGCCATCGCTCCATTCTCGGGGAGGAGTTACCGTACCGGTACCCGGCCACCCGCCGGCCAAACCTCCTCGAGCTACCCTGCAATAGTCGGCAGAAGGGTGACGCAAGTTCAGTGCTCCAGCCCAAAATGCAACATCAGCATTTCGACCGGATGGCAAGCAGACCACTACTCGGCACAACGTGACAACAAAGTCACTATAAAACATACAAACAAACATACATATGTACATAGATATAAGAACCATAAGCAAAAAGCTTTTTATTGAATAAAGTTTAGTTGAAAGACGAACATCAAACGAATAAGAGTGTTGAATTATTTGGGAATTAACATAGCCCCCTTTCGTTGCTTGACGAACATTCTTGAATCACTGTTTCTCTAACATAACTCGTTCGACACAACCATCCTCCCAGAAGACCCAGGCCAGCCACAGGACCCCGACACCCCCCGATCTCACCGAACCCGATCCAGAACTGATCTCCGATCCCCTGGCCGCCGGACATAGCGCCACAGATCCAAGAATTTCTGGACACAGAACTTCCAAAGTTCAATAATCTCCACGGGACCTCCAACATCGCCGAGCACACCATCGTCATGAGGGATAATCGACCTATCAAACAGAGGTACTACCCAAAGAACCCAGCCATGATGCGGATTATCGATGAGTAAGTCGACCAATTGATCCAAGAAGGTCTCATCGAACCCTCACGAAGCCCACACAGCGCCCCCATCGTACTCGTACGTAAAAAAGAACGGCAAATGGCGCATGTGCGTTGACTACCGACAACTCAACTCTCACTCTATTCCTGACGCATACCCACTGCCCAGAATCAAGGACTTCAAGGACCACCTGCACAACCTGGCAATAGTCCTCTCTCGCCTTCGAAAAGCGAACCTGCGGATAAACGCGGAAAAGTGCACATTTTTCCAAAACCGGATCAAATATCTTGGTCACGTCATCAGCGAAGAAGGTATCCACACAGATCCCGACAAGATTGCTGCCGTCAAAGAACTCAAGCCACCCACGAACCTAAAAGAACTACGTCAGTGCATCGGAATGGCATCCTGGTACCGAAGATTTGTGCCAAACTTTGCTACAGTAGTACAACCAATGTCTCAGCTACTCAAGAAGGGACAAACATGGACATGGACCGCAGATCAACAAGCGGCCTTCGACCAACTAAAGGAACTACTCACGACCGCTCCTGTACTTGCTTGCCCCGATTTCAACGTCAAGTTCTCACTACAAACCGATGCGAGCAACCTCGGCATAGGCGCCGTACTCACGCAAGAGATCGAAGGAAAGAAACGCGTCATCGCCTATGTCAGCCGACGTTTGAACCAGGCCGAAGGAAACTACTCCGCTACAGACAAGGAATGCCTCGCCGTCATTTGGGCAATCCGAAAACTACGCTGCTACCTAGAAGGATACCGATTCGACGTTATAACCGACCATCTCGCGCTGAAATGGCTGAATACTCTTGAAAGCCCCTACGGAAGAATAGCAAGATGGGCGCTCGAACTCCAACAGTATCAATACGACGTCCACTACAGAGCAGGGAAGCAAAACGTGGTTGCCGATGCCCTGTCCCGACAACCCTTGGAGACGCTAGCAAGAATCAAAGAGGACGCAACATCTTGCCCCTGGCTTACACGACGGATTCAGCAAACCAAAGAGGAACCCGATAAATACCCCGACTACGTTTTCGAGAATGGAGAACTCTACAGACATCTGGGCCATGGAGCCGACGATCACGACTACGTGTCATGGAAACTCTGTGTCCCAAAAGACCGACGCCAAAAGAGTACTCAAGGAATGCCATGATCAGCCAACGGCAGGCCACCTCGGCATTCGGAAAACCATCACACGGATAACACAACGATTGGCCCGGTCTATACCGCGATGTAAGGAAGTACGTACGCAGCTGTCTGAGCTGCCAAAAGTTCAAGGCACTGCAACGCAAGCCCGTGGGTAGGATGCTTACCCGCAGGGCAGAGGAACCTTTCGCCACATTATGCGCCGACTTCGTAGGGCCACTTCCCCGATCAAAACGAGTGAATACCATGCTTCTGGTATTCTTCGACACCTTCACAAAATGGACCGAACTAGTGCCACTTAAGAAAGCTACCACAGCTAGCCTAGAGCTAGCTTTTCGGGAACGCATTCTAAGTCACTTCGGCGTACCAAAACGATTCGTCTGTGACAATGGAACACAGTTCACCAGCCGCTCATTCCGCCTGTTTATGCAAACAGCCGGCGTTGATCTGCAACACACCGCACCGTATTGCCCCAGGAAAACCCTACGGAACGGGCCAATCGAACAGTGAAGACCATGATCGCCCAATTCGTGGAGGATCATCAAAACACATGGGACGAACTCATACGCGAGATATCACTAGCAATTAACTCCAGTGTCTCGGAAACAACTGGATTCAGCCCCGCCTTCCTGCTACACGGGAGAGAACCGCGCTTACCTGGATCACTATACGACGAAGTTACACCAGGGACAGGAAGCCCTCCGGACACAGCCCACACTAAGGCAACCCGACTCAATGAAGTGTTCGCGATAGTGCGGAACAACATTCAACGGGCGAGTCACGAACAATCCCGGCACTACAATCTCCGCCGACGACAATGGCGACCCACGGTGGGCCAACTAGTACTGATCAGACAACACCACCTCTCCAACGCAGCCGACGGGTTCGCTGCTAAATTGGCCCCAAAATATGATGGGCCATACAAGGTCAAAAGTTTCGCGTCAACAAATATCGTCAAGTTGCAACACCCGGGAAGTCGAAAACTAAAATCGCAAATATCAACGACCTGAAAGAATACCATGACACGGTCGACAGCGATTTTGCCGATACAGCAAACGACACCAGCGGTCACATCGACCCCTTGGCGACGACAAAACACCACCCACAGTAGAAGTTCCAAAACACGTTGGCCAAAATGATGCCGACCCAGCAAACAACACCGGCAAGCGCATCGACCCCTGACGACGGCAAACCACCAGAAACGGAAATGTCGCTGCACGTGGAGCAACACATTTCGCCGACCCAGCAAACAACAACGGTGGTGCTGCTAACCCACGACCCAGGGGAAAACGCCGATCGCAGCAAAAAGAATATACGATACGATGGGGCCAAGGGCCGACGCCAACTAGGGAACACCTACGGCCACCCTATATATAGCCTAGACCTTGAGCTAGAGCTATCAGAACACTACTACCTAACAACGGAGAAACAGTGCCATCGGAAATCCTACTAGCCGTCAACAGCATCAAACCAAACGCTTCCAACCAACGAACCGTCTTGTCCGCACGCTGCCCAAAGTCTACATCCAACTACATCCAGCCATGCAACCCGCCAGCCGCCCAGAAGACCAGTCCAGACTGACCGCGCTAGTGATCCTTCTGGCCCTGACAACCACCGCGGCGGCAACCATGATGAAAGTAAGCGACTACTCCCAGTGCCCACTACATCCCTATCGTCGATGGCGACGTCGTCCTATGGGAAAAATACGGCTATCTACAACACACCACCAACGTCACCTCCTACGCGGCCTACGTCGCTCAAGCCGAACAAGCCACCGCGCGGCTTACCACTGACAGGGTAGCCCCCATCTTCGCTACGGACTTGGAGCTGTAACGAACCGTTACAGTCACATTCACCATATTATACCATATGTAATACTTTGTAAGACACAATACAGAACACAAAACACCATACCACGAATCATATATATATATCGATACACAAACAACACAAACACAGCACACCTTACTCTGTAAATTTCCAAGTCACACGCGCCGATCGATTTCTGCGAAATCGACACACGCGCCCTAGTTTCCCCCGAATTTCAAAACTACACTCAGGTCATTTCTCGGTGCAACCGAGTCAATGACCAAAGTGCCAAATCTAGACTCAGCTCATTTCTCGGTGCAACCGAGGCAATGACCAGGCCGGTGGCACGCGCCGACACCCACCCAGCACCCAGACTTGCGGACTCAGCACTGGAAATCGGCCTTAAATAGGCCGGGCCCGCGATCCATCGGGGCAGTCCATCGCCTATTCTAAATCGTATCGGCTCCGCGAGAACACTGTACACGAAACCACTACACGACACAAGAAAATACACAGAACACAAATAAAAGCCAGTTAAATAATATCAAAAACCAAAACTCACGAAGTGTCATCATTTCTTCGCCGAGCGCGAACACAAAAGGTCAGGTGACACAACAAGCCATATTACCGCATACACCAAAATTCAGGTGTCAGCGTTTTCCTTTCATCGCCAAGTGCGATCACCCAAAGCACCTACACGGTAACAAGACTCCACGCCCGCTCCACTTTCGGTCTCACGGCCAAGCCCTACCCTAAAGTTCCAGCAATACTACAAAATTTCTTGTAGAGAACCCTGGACAGACTGAGCTTACCTCAGTCTGAAATAGGTATCATTACAAGTGGCGCCCGAGCAGGGACGTACGGAAACTTTAAGGAGATTTCAAAGCCAACTTTCTGGCAACTTTAAGTAAACTTAAAGAGAAAACCTTAACACGGGGCTACGTGGCTTAAAGACCCACGGCCACCGAGAAAGAATAGTAGAGCTAGCCACAGAAAACAAGTCCGGTAAAAAAATCAAATTCGCGCACCCACCCGAATCCAGTCGCGAGTGGCACCGGGAAAATATACGCAGTGACCAACTGCAAAAACAGTGAAAAGTGCCCAAAACAACGCCGAAGAAAACTCAGTTCAATCACCATGGAAGCCTACGAAGACGACGCGAGCATTGATTTCCACACCAGCGAGCCAGTCGCCAATCCAGGCGTCAGGCCCTGCCAGGACTCCAACTATACGTGCGACGAGACGAACTGGAAAGTTTGTCACAGCTAACCCGATTAGCGGCAGAGTACGAGCTTATTCACGAGAGGAAACACGCAACGACTCCCGCACCCATGCGAATCCCATCACGAGACACCAGGCCGGCAAGACAACCAGACCGCAGAGAAGGTGAGTCCTACCGTACCCCCCTTTCGGAGACCCCATTGGGATTCAGCCGACACACCGCGCAGACAGTCATCGAATCAAAATAATGCAACGAACCACGACATCGCCCATCGAATGATCACCACTCCCATTGCCAACCCACGCGCAGCCTGTCGCCGATGTGGTCAAGCTGGACACGCCGCCTACGACTGCACCAACGCTTCGATCCTATTCTGCTGGGAATGTGGAAAGCGCGGCACTCGAACCGTCGACTGCTGCCGCCGAGCCACGTCGGGAAACGACACGCGTCCTCAACTGACCCGGGATCAGCCGAGAACGACGCCTCCCCAGACCCGCGACTAAGCAACCCACTACACGTGAACGACGGCCGAATAGTGGCGATAGTGACAATAGAAGGACAAACAACGGAGGCCACCATCGACACCGGGGCATCCCGAAGTTTCGTCAGCGACAACCTGGCCCGACAACTAAACAACAACTCCAACCTGCAAGATGCATGCGTCTGCATACGCCTGGCTGACGGCTCAGTCAGAGAGATCACACAAGTTCTACTGGCGCACATCAAGCTGGATCAACGAGAGGTCCAAATCCCCCTTCTGGTCCTCCCTAACATGCTGGAGCAAGTTATAGTCGGCATGGACTTCCTATGTGCCATCGAAACGACGATCCAATGCGGCAACACGCTGCTAAAGCTAAAAGATCGCCACCTCACGCCAACGCCACCGTCAGTTCAATCCAACCACGTACAAGTCACCGAACCCAGCACCAAGAAATCTAGGTCAACAGCGAACACACTTCCCCGACCTACCACAAAGAATACGGCCCCCAATATCACAACGAAGAATACGACACCGAAACCAACCACAGCGAACATACGTCCCCGACCTACCCCAAAGAAGACGGCACCCAATAATGCAACGAAGAATACGACACCGAAACCAACCACAACGAAAGCGAAGAACCGGCCCACAACGGAAAACACGAATCCGAAGCAAGCACCGGTAAACTGCAACCAAGCAAACGGGAAAACGAATCCCACGGCCACTACGGAGCACCCGCGTCCTAAGCCAAACCCAGGGATCACACATTCCAAACACACCACGAGGATCTCACACACGAGACAAGAATCAACACACTTGAACCAGGCGCTCGCCACAGGAAGCCCAGGATCAAAACAAACTACGGGGCACACGCACCCCGAACCTACCACAAGGATCTCACACACGAGAAAAACCCCAACGAACTGGAACCCGCTCGACACAGGAAGCCCAGGTCCAAGTTCAGCCACCGCGCACCCATGCACCCTACCCTCAATGGAGAAGGTGAGCCCACGGACACCCTCAGAGACGACAACCAGCCCCGAACAACGAAAACGGCAGCAACAGTGCAACAACCAAACCACGAGGGAAACAGCCACGCAAATCCCTTTGCTGGTCGGGTCCAATCATCGAACTAATATCCACCGAACCCTCCACTCGGAACCGGAATCTAGCTCGATGACCCCCGAAACACCGACCGCAGCCCTGTCGTACCCACGGCCGACGCCACACCGATTTTCGCCAACCCACTGGAGTACCTTCCGCGTACTGACGTGCCCACTAGCGCCATGCACCACGCCATGCCTAGCACCACGTCCGAAATCTTCGTCGCCCAAACAAGTCGTTGCTGCGAAAACAGAATCGTCACTGAGACCCGCCTGGCCATACGTAGATCTGGAGACATTACCCCCAGATATACCGCCAGACCCACGAAGCTACGCCACTCACGGCCAACGCTACTCCGATCGTCGCCCACATAAGCGACTACCCACGTAGGATCGAACACCCCAGCGCGTTCGACACAACTATCCTCCCAGAAGACCCCTGCCAGCCCAAGGATCCTGACACCCCCTGATCTCACCGAACCCGATCCAGAACTGATCTCCGATCCCTGGCCGCCGGACATAGCGCCACAGATCCAAGAATTTCTGGACACAGAACTTCCAAAGTTCAATAATCTCCACGGGACCTCCAACATAGCCGAGCACACCATCGTCATGAGGGGCTAATCGACCCATCAAACAGAGGTACTACCCAAAGAACCCAGCCATGATGCGGATTATCGATGAGTAAGTCGACCAATTGATCCAAGAAGGTCTCATCGAACCCTATTCCACGAAGCCCACACAGCGCCCCCATCGTACTCGTACGTAAAAAGAACGGCAAATGGCGCATGTGCGTTGACTACCGACAACTCAACATTCTCACTCTATTCCTGACGCATACCCACTGCCCAGAATCAAGGACTTCAAGGACCACCTGCACAACCTGGCAATAGTCCCTCTCGCCTTCGAAAAGCGAACCTGCGGATAAACGCGGAAAAGTGCACATTTTTCCAAAACCGGATCAAATATCTTGGTCACGTCATCAGCGAAGAAGGTATCCACACGGACCCCGACAAGATTGCCGCCGTCAAAGAACTCAAGCCACCCACGAACCTAAAAAGAACTACGTCAGTGCATCGGAATGGCATCCTGGTACCGAAGATTTGTGCCAAACTTTGCTACAGTAGTCCAACCAATGTCTCAGCTACTCAAGAAGGGACAAACATGGACATGTACCGCAGATCAACAAGCGGCCTTCGACCAACTAAAGGAACTACTCACGACCGCTCCTGTACTTGCTTGCCCCGATTTCAACGTCAAGTTCTCACTACAAACCGATGCGAGCAACCTCGGCATAGGCGCCGTACTCACGCAGGAGATCGAAGGAAAGGAACGCGTCATCGCCTATGTCAGCCGACGCTTGAACCAGGCCGAAGGAAACTACTCCGCTACAGACAAGGAATGCCTCGCCGTCATTTGGGCAATCCGAAAACTACGCTGCTACCTAGAAGGATACCGATTCGACGTTATAACCGACCATCTCGCGCTGAAATGGCTGAATACTCTGGAAAGCCCCTACGGAAGAATAGCGAGATGGGCACTCGAACTCCAACAGTATCAATACGACGTCCACTACAGAGCAGGAAAACAAAACGTGGTTGCCGATGCCCTGTCCCGACAACCCTTGGAGACGCTAGCAAGAATCAAAGAGGACGCAACATCTTGCCCCTGGCTCACACGACGAATTCAGCAAACCAAAGAGGAACCCGATAAATACCCCGACTACGTCTTCGAGAATGGAGAACTCTACAGACATCTGGGCCACGGAGCCGACGATCACGACTATGTGTCATGGAAACTCTGTGTCCCAAAGGACCGACGCCAAAGAGTACTCAAGGAATGCCATGATCAGCCAACGGCAGGCCACCTCGGCATTCGGAAAACCATCACACGGATAACACAACGATACTATTGGCCCGGCCTATATCGCTATGTGCGGAAATACGTACGCAGCTGTTTAAGCTGTCAAAAGTTCAAGGCACTGCAACGCAAGCCCGTGGGTAAGATGCTTACCCGCAGGGCAGAGGAACCATTCGCCACACTATGCGCCGACTTCGTAGGACCACTTCCCCGATCAAAACGAGGGAATACCATGCTGCTGGTATTCTTCGACACCTTCACAAAATGGACCGAACTAGTGCCACTTAAGAAAGCTACCACAGCTAGCCTAGAGCTAGCTTTTCGGGAACGCATTCTAAGTCACTTCGGCGTACCAAAACGATTCGTCTGTGACAATGGAACACAGTTCACCAGCCGCTCATTCCGCCTGTTTATGCAAACAGCCGGCGTTGATCTGCAACACACCGCACCGTATTGCCCCCAGGAAAACCCTACAGAACGGGCCAATCGGACAGTGAAGACAATGATTGCACAATTCGTGGAGGACCATCAAAACACATGGGACGAACTCATACCCGAAATATCATTAGCAATTAACTCCAGTGTCTCGGAAACAACTGGATTCAGCCCCGCCTTCTTGCTACACGGGAGAGAACCGCGCGTACCTGGATCACTATACGACGAAGTTACACCAGGGACAGGAAGCCCTCCGGACACAGCCCACACTAAGGCAACCCGACTCAATGAAGTGTTCGCGATAGTGCGGAACAACATTCAACGGGCGAGTCACGAACAATCCCGGCACTACAATCTCCGCCGACGACAATGGCGACCCATGGTGGGCCAACTAGTACTGATCAGACAACACCACCTCTCCAACGCAGCCGACGGTTTCGCTGCTAAATTGGCCATAAAATATGATGGGCCATACAAGGTCAAAAGTTTCGCGTCAACAAATATCGTCAAGTTGCAACACCCGGGAAGTCGAAAACTAAAAATCGCAAATATCAACGACCTGAAAGAATACCATGACACGGTCGACAGCGATTTTGCCGATACAGCAAACGACACCAGCGGTCCCATCGACCCCTTGGCGACGACAAAACACCACCCAGAGTAGAAGTTCCAGAACACGTTGGACAAAAATGATGCCGACCCAGCAAACAACACCGGCAAGCTCATCGACCCCCCTGACAACGGCAAACCACCAGCAGTCGAAACTCCAAAACACGTTGATGCTGACTCAGCAAACAACACCGGCAAGCGCATCGACCCCCCTGACGACGGCACACCACCAGCAGGCAAAACTCCCAAAACACGTTGGCCAAAATGATGCCGACCCAGCAAACCACACCGGCAAGCGCATCGACCCCTGACGACGGCAAACCACCAGAAACGGAAATGTCGCTGCACGTGGAGCAACACATTTCGCCGACCCAGCAAACAACAACGGTGGTGCTGCTAACCCACGACCCAGGGAAAACGCCGATCGCAGCAAAAAGAACATACGATACGATGTGGCCAAGGGCCGACGCCAACTAGGGAACACCTACGGCCACCCTATATATAGCCTAGACCTTGAGCTAGAGCTATCAGAACACTACTACCTAACAACGGAGAAACAGTGCCATCGGAAATCCTACTAGCCGTCAACAGCATCAAACCAAACGCTTCTAACCAACGAACCGTCTTGTCCGCACGCTGCCCAAAGTCTACATACAACTACATCCAGCCATGCAACCCGCCAGCCGCCCAGAAGACCAGTCCAGACTGACCGCGCTAGTGATCCTTCTGGCCCTAACAACCACCGCGGCGGCAAACATGATGAAAGTAAGCGACTACTCCAGTGCCCACTACATCCCTATCGTCGATGGCGACGTCGTCCTATGGGAAAAATACGGCTATCTACAACACACCACCAACGTCACCTCCTACGCGGCCTACGTCGCTCAAGCCGAACAAGCCACCGCGCGGTTTACCACTGACAGGGTAGCCCCCATCTTCGCTACGGACTTGGAGCATATCAGGACGTTGGTGGCCACTCTGGAGATACACCACCGGGACACACGCAGTCTCAACATCTTGGGCAGCGCCCTTAAAGTCATCGCCGGGACGCCAGATTTTGAGGATTGGGAACAGCTACGTTTCAAACAGAGCCAATTGATAGAGTCAGAGGCCAAACAGATCCAGCTCAATTCAAGGATGCAGACCCGGCTTAATGAGTTGACAGAATATATGAACAACCTGGTCAGATCCGGAAACACGGAACGGGTGCAGCTGGCCGAAACCATCTTGGCGAAAAACAGGATCATCATCAACGACCTGCAAAATCTCATCTTAGGCCTAACCCTGGCCAAAATCAATATCATCAGCCCCACTCTACTGGACGGCGCGGATATTCAGGAATTTAACGACCAGCGACTTAACAACCTCCGCTTGGTGGAACTCCTGGCGGTAGCCAAGGTCAGCGTTTTTCAAAACCGCGACCTACTCACGTTTCTGGTGAAATTCCCCAAAACCCACCTATCTCTGCAAAAGGATGACAATATTCCCGGTCCAACGCCAACACACAATCTTGGACCTCGGCGATGGGAATACAGTGGCCGACTGCGGCGGACGCATCCTCAGCATCACGGAGTGCGAGACAACCATCGGCGCTACCTTCTGCAAGGAACACCCAAAACCTACTTATGCACAACAACTGGTGGCTGGAACGGTCGCCCACTGCGGTACCCTACCTGGGCACCTGTCCGCCGTCACCCCCGTGGATCATGGAACGCTAATCATCAATGACGCCAACATGACAGTCACAGATAAGGCGGGCGACACCCAACACCTTAGTGGCACCTACCTCATCACGTATGGCAACCGGGTCTCTCTGAACGGGACCTGGTATGTCAACCAGCTGGGCGCCTCCAAAAAAAAGGCAGCAGTCTCGGCCATGGCAAAGCTTAACATCACAGGCCACGAGGAAAAGTTGAGTCTGCCTTTGCTAAGGGAACTCAGCTTGGGTAACCTCAGGCATATCGAACGCCTAACAGCCAGTCACGCCAACTCGCACTGGATCACTGTAGGCGTCGCCCTCACCCTGGCGATCAGTGTCTGCTGGTTAGGTTGGCGCCGAAGAACCCGAGAGCCGACCACAAACGAAACATCCGCCCCAGTCAACCCGGACCCAACCCCTTTAAAGAGGAAATGGCAACTCGCTGACCAGGCACACACGCTGCCAAAACGACCGGAAGCACACCAAACAGGCAAATCGCCCGCCGCAACCAAGCTCCAATAAAACGAAAAAAAAAGAGTGCTGACCCAGGTCTAGGCCACGATGCCAGCAAGTATCCAAAACCATAAACCGAGGTATCGTGGTCAGAAGCCACCAGCAAACCATCACCCAAGCTAAGACGCCGCAAACGGAAGACCAACCAAAAAAGGAAAAAAAAAAAAAAAAAAGACCCCCGCAATGAACAACCAACAAGTGATCCTCATTGACTCCTCCGACGAGGAGTCACGACCCACCAGTGGCACCAGCCCCGCCTGGTCAAGCGGACCCGACAGCATTTCCGCCAGCATTCCCGACAACGACAACTCCAGGGACTCCTCGCCCCCAAGCTCAATGGGCCGGAGCGAGGGCAGCCCCACCTATCCTCCAGAATACGACGCGGCCACCTGGCCCCTCGAGGAGGACTCGAGGAGCCCACCAACACGGCACTCCTGGTTCACCTGGAAAAACCTGTGGTCCCCACCACCAGCATCGGCCAGCGCACCCTACACCAGGGGAATCGACGAAGCGACCAATTCTGACGACGAAGGGTTCCCACCACCACGGACCCCTTCATACTCCCCACGGTCGTCTTGGACGCGAGAACACGCCCACACGGACAGCAACGGATCGGAAGCCACTGGGCCAGCCTCCACCACACCAGCACCCTCGGAATCCTCCGACGACGAGCCCCAGGCCGAGGAACCGGTGCTCCAACAACGGACAACGAACTACAAAATAGTTGAACGTGAAGACACCCCATGGGGGACTCGGACAACCAAGATCCGGGTCAGGGTCGAGGATACCTTCACCATCCCCGACCCGAAGCGACGCCGAGGGGATGCCGCGGATCCTCCACACACACCACAGGAGTAACCAAAGCAGACAATTGCAACCCCACCCGGAAGAAAGGGGGGGGGTGTAACGAACCGTTACAGTCACATTCACCATATTATACCATATGTAATACTTTGTAAGACACAATACAGAACACAAAACACCATACCACGAATCATATATATATCGATACACAAACAACACAAACAGCACACCTTACTCTGTAAATTTCCAAGTCACACGCGCCGATCGATTTCTGCGAAATCGACACACGCGCCCTAGTTTCCCCCCGAATTTCAAAACTACACTCAGGTCATTTCTCGGTGCAACCGAGTCAATGACCAAAGTGCCAAATCTAGACTCAGCTCATTTCTCGGTGCAACCGAGGCAATGACCAGGCCGGTGGCACGCGCCGACACCCACCCAGCACCCAGACTTGCGGACTCAGCACTGGAAATCGGCCTTAAATAGGCCGGGCCCGCGATCCATCGGGGCAGTCCATCGCCTATTCTAAATCGTATCGGCTCCGCGAGAACACTGTACACGAAACCACTACACGACACAAGAAAATACACAGAACACAAATAAAAACACACAAATACAGAACACAAATAAAAGCCAGTTAAATAATATCAAAAACCAAAACTCACGAAGTGTCATCATTTCATCGCCGAGCGCGAACACAAAAGGTCAGGTGACACAACAAGCCATATTACCGCATACACCAAAATTCAGGTGTCAGCGTTTTTCCTTTCATCGCCAAGTGCGATCACCCAAAAGCACCTACACGGTAACAAAACTCCACGCCCGCTCCACTTTCGGTCTCACGGCCAAGCCCTACCCTAAAGTTCCAGCAATACTACAAAATTTCTTGTAGAGAACCCTGCACAGACTGAGCTTACGTCAGTCTGAAATAGGTATCATTACAAGAGGCGCCCGAGCAGGGACTTACGGAAACTTTAAGGATATTTCAAAGCCAACTTTCTGGCAACTTTAAGGAAACTTAAAGAGAAAACCTTAACACGGGGCTACGTGGATTAAAGACCCACGGCCACCGAGAAAGAATAGTAGAGCTAACCACAGAACACAGTCCGGTACAAAGCCAAATTCGCGCACCCACCCGAATCCAGTCGCGAGTGCCACCGGGAAAATATACGCAGTGACCAAGTGCTAAAACAGTGAAAAGTGCCCAAAACAACGCCGAGGAAAACTCAGTCCAATCACCATGGAAGCCTACGAAGACGACGCGAGCATTGATTTCCACACCAGCGAGCCAGTCGCCAATCCAGGCGTCAGCATCGGCTGGATCTACAAGCGCCGCCAAGATGAGCTGGAGGCCTTCGCCAAGGAATTCGAATTTGACACCGAAGGAACTGTTGAAGAGTTGCGCAAGAACTTTGCCATACTAGTCGCCGGACCACTCCCGCCGGGTGCCTGGACTCGCTTGGCAGAACTCGAGAGACAATATGCAAGACCAGCAGGACGCTCCAAGTCCCCGCTGCCCACTAATCCAGGACCATCAGGCACCGGAAGATGGGACCCCAAAGCCAGCTTGCATGTCCCCGCAGCCCCAGAGCCCACGCCCCGACCACCACTGGTCACAGCCGCCGATCTTCCATGTCCGCCCACTCTGGAAACCTCCCGTGCGCCCACACAGAGAATTATACCGTCGATTGACGCACTTATAATCGGGCCCGACTATAACCACGTCGCACGCACAGCGGAACGCATCCGCGGATGGGGCATCCAGTTCAACGGAGAGGATGACCCACTATCGTTTCTGGAACTACTCGAGGAACGCGCCCGCGCCTACGGAGTGAACACCAACCAACTGCCTCGGAGCATGGCCGAACTACTCACCGACCGAGCCAGTCGCTGGCACCGTACCAGCCAACTACATGGTAGTTCCTGGGCATATTTCCGCCAGGAGTTTCTGACGTATTTTCTGCCGCCAAGGTATTTCGAACAATTGGAGGACCAGATCCGAGGCCGCAAGCAAGCGGTGGGAGAACAATTCAAAGACTATCTCATCGAGATACGGCTACTCATGCACCATGCCGAGTACGACCTAGTTAAGGAACTCTATAGGATCTACGACAACGCTTTGCCAGGACTCCAACTATACGTGCGACGAGACGAACTGGAAAGTTTGTCACAGCTAACCCGATTAGCGGCAGAGTACGAGCTTATTCACGAGAGGAAACACGCAACGACTCCCGCACCCATGCGAATCCCACCAAGAGACACCAGGCCGGCAAGACAACCAGACCGCAGAGAAGGTGAGTCCTATCGTACCCCCTTTCGAGACCCCATTGGGATTCAGCCGACACACCGCGCAGACAGTCATCGAATCAAAATAATGCAACGAACCACGACGTCGCCCATCGAATGATCACCACTCCCATTGCCAACCCACGCGCAGCCTGTCGCCGATGTGGTCAAGCTGGACACGCCGCCTACGACTGCACCAACGCTTCGATCCTATTCTGCTGGGAATGTGGAAAGCGCGGCACTCGAACCGTCGACTGCTGCCGCCGAGCCACGTCGGGAAACGACACGCGTCCTCAACTGACCCGGGATCAGCCGAGAACGACGCCTCCACAGACCCGCGACTAAGCAACCCACTACACGTGAACGACGGCCGAATAGTGGCGACAGTGACAATAGGGGAGGACAAACAACGGAGGCCACCCCTCGACACCGGGGCATCCCGAAGTTTCGTCAGCGACAACCTGGCCCGACAACTAAACAACAACAACCCAACCTGCAAGATGCATGCGTCCGCATACGCCTGGCTGACGGCTCAGTCAGAGAGATAACACAAGTTCTACTGGCGCACATCAAGCTGGATCAACGAGAGGTCCAAATCCCCCTTCTGGTCCTCCCTAACATGCTGGAGCAAGTTATAGTCGGCATGGACTTCCTATGTGCCATCGAAACGACGATCCAATGCGGCACCACGCTGCTAAAGCTACAAGATCGCCACCTCACGCCAACGCCACCGTCAGTTCAATCCAACCACGTACAAGTCACCGAACCCAGCACCAAGAAATCTAGGTCAACAGCGAACACACTTCCCCGACCTACCACAAAGAATACGGCCCCCAATATCACAACGAAGAATACGACACCGAAACCAACCACAGCGAACACACGTCCCCGACCTACCCTAAAGAAGACGGCACCCAATAATGCAAAGAAGAATACGACACCGAAACCAACCACAGCGAAAGCGAAGAACCGGCCCACAACGGAAAACACGAATCCGAAGCAAGCACCGGTAAACTGCAACCAAGCAAACGGGAAAACGAATCCCACGGCCACTACGGAGCACCCGCGTCCTAAGCCAAACCCAGGGAACACACATCCCAAACACACCACGAGGATCTCACACACGAGACAAGAATCAACACACTTGAACCAGGCGCTCGACACAGGAAGCCCAGGATCAAAACAAACTACGGGGCACACGCATCCCGAACCTACCACAAGGATCTCACACACGAGACAAACCCCAACGAACTGGAACCCGCTCGACACAGGAAGCCCAGGTCCAAGTTCAGCCACCGCGCACCCATGCACCCCTACCCTCAACGGAGAAGGTGAACCCACGGACACCCTCAAAGACGACAACCAGCCCCGAACAACGACAACGGCAGCAACAGTGCAACAACCAAACCACGAGGGAAACAGCCACGCAAATTCTTTGCTGGTCGGGTCCAATCATCGAACTAATATCCACAGAACCTCTCCACTCCGGAACCGGAATCTAGCCCGATGACCCCCGAAACACCGACCGCAGCCCTGTCGTACCCACGGCCGACGCCACACCGATTTTCGGCAACCCACTGGAGTACCTTCCGCGTACTGACGTGCCCACTAGCGCCATGCACCACGCCATGCCAAGCACCACGTCCGAAATCTTCGTCGCCCAAACAAGTCGTTGCTGCGAAAACAGAGTCGTTACTGAGACCCGCCTGGCCATACGTAGAGCCGGAGACATTACGACCCAGGTATACCGCCAGACCCACGAAGCTACGCCACTCACGGCCAACGCTACCCCGATCGTCGCCCACATAAGCGACTACCCACGTAGGATCGAATACCCCAGCGCGTTCGACACAACCATCCTCCCAGAAGACCCAGGCCAGCCACAGGACCCCGACACCCCCGATCTCACCGAACCCGATCCAGAACTGATCTCCGATCCCTGGCCGCCGGACATAGCGCCACAGATCCAAGAATTTCTGGACACAGAACTTCCAAAGTTCAATAATCTCCACGGGACCTCCAACATCGCCGAGCACACCATCGTCATGAGGGATAATCGACCCATCAAACAGAGGTACTACCCAAAGAACCCAGCCATGATGCGGATTATCGATGAGTAAGTCGACCAATTGATCCAAGAAGGTCTCATCGAAGCCCACACAGCGCCCCCATCGTACTCGTACGTAAAAAGAACGGCAAATGGCGCATGTGCGTTGACTACCGACAACTCAACACTCACTCTATTCCTGACGCATACCCACTGCCCAGAATCAAGGACTTCAAGGACCACCTACACAACCTGGCAATAGTCCTCTCGCCTTCGAAAAGCGAACCTGCGGATAAACGCGGAAAAGTGCACATTTTTCCAAAACCGGATCAAATATCTTGGTCACGTCATCAGCGAAGAAGGTATCCACACAGATCCCGACAAGATTGCTGCCGTCAAAGAACTCAAGCCACCCACGAACCTAAAAGAAGAACGTCAGTGCATCGGAATGGCATCCTGGTACCGAAGATTTGTGCCAAACTTTGCTACAGTAGTACAACCAATGTCTCAGCTACTCAAGAAGGGACAAACATGGACATGGACCGCAGATCAACAAGCGGCCTTCGAGCAACTAAGGGAACTACTCACGACCGCTCCTGTACTTGCTTGCCCCGATTTCAACGTCACGTTCTCACTACAAACCGATGCGAGCAACCTCGGCATAGGCGCCGTACTCACGCAAGAGATCGAAGGAAAGAAACGCGTCATCGCCTATGTCAGCCGACGTTTGAACCAGGCCGAAGGAAACTACTCCGCTACAGACAAGGAATGCCTCGCCGTCATTTGGGCAATCCGAAAACTACGCTGCTACCTAGAAGGATACCGATTCGACGTTATAACCGACCATCTCGCGCTGAAATGGCTGAATACTCTTGAAAGCCCCTACGGAAGAATAGCGAGATGGGCGCTCGAACTCCAACAGTATCAATACGACGTCCACTACAGAGCAGGGAAGCAAAACGTGGTTGCCGATGCCCCTGTCCCGACAACCCTTGGAGACGCTAGCAAGAATCAAAGAGGACGCAACATCTTGCCCCTGGCTTACACGACGGATTCAGCAAACCAAAGAGGAACCCGATAAATACCCCGACTACGTTTTCGAGAATGGAGAACTCTACAGACATCTGGGCCATGGAGCCGACGATCACGACTACGTGTCATGGAAACTCTGTGTCCCAAAAGACCGACGCCAAAGAGTACTCAAGGAATGCCATGATCAGCCAACGGCAGGCCACCTCGGCATTCGGAAAACCATCACACGGATAACACAACGATACTATTGGCCCGGTCTATACCGCGATGTAAGGAAGAACGTACGCAGCTGTCTGAGCTGCCAAAAGTTCAAGGCACTGCAACGCAAGCCCGTGGGTAGGATGCTTACCCGCAGGGCAGAGGAACCTTTCGCCACACTATGCGCCGACTTCGTAGGGCCACTTCCCCGATCAAAACGAGGGAATACCATGCTGCTGGTATTCTTCGACACCTTCACAAAATGGACCGAACTAGTGCCACTTAAGAAAGCTACCACAGCTAGCCTAGAGCTAGCTTTTCGGGAACGCATTCTAAGTCACTTCGGCGTACCAAAACGATTCGTCTGTGACAATGGAACACAGTTCACCAGCCGCTCATTCCGCCTGTTTATGCAAACAGCCGGCGTTGATCTGCAACACACCGCACCGTATTGCCCCCAGGAAAACCCTACGGAACGGGCCAATCGAACAGTGAAGACCATGATCGCCCAATTCGTGGAGGATCATCAAAACACATGGGACGAACTCATACCCGAGATATCACTAGCAATTAACTCCAGTGTCTCGGAAACAACTGGATTCAGCCCCGCCTTCCTGCTACACGGGAGAGAACCGCGCTTACCTGGATCACTATACGACGAAGTTACACCAGGGACAGGAAGCCCTCCGGACACAGCCCACACTAAGGCAACCCGACTCAATGAAGTGTTCGCGATAGTGCGGAACAACATTCAACGGGCGAGTCACGAACAATCCCGGCACTACAATCTCCGCCGACGACAATGGCGACCCATGGTGGGCCAACTAGTACTGATCAGACAACACCACCTCTCCAACGCAGCCGACGGTTTCGCTGCTAAATTGGCCCCAAAATATGATGGGCCATACAAGGTCAAAAGTTTCGCGTCAACAAATATCGTCAAGTTGCAACACCCGGGAAGTCGAAAACTAAAAATCGCAAATATCAAAGACCTGAAAGAATACCATGACACGGTCGACAGCGATTTTGCCGATACAGCAAACGACACCAGCGGTCACATCGACCCCTTGGCGACGACAAAACACCACCCACAGTAGAAGTTCCAAAACACGTTGGCCAAAATTATGCCGACCCAGCAAACAACACCGGCAAGCGCATCGACCCCTGACGACGGCAAACCACCAGCAACGGAAATGTCGCTGCACGTGGAGCAACACATTTCGCCGACCCAGGAAACAACAACGGTGGTGCTGCTAACCCACGACCCAGGGGAAAACGTCGATCGCATCAAAAAAGAATATACGATACGATGGGGCCAAGGGCCGACGCTAACTAGGGAACACCTACGGCCAGCCTATATATAGCCTAGACCTTGAGCTAGAGCTATCAGAACACTACTACCTAACAACGGAGAAACAGTGCCATCGGAAATCCTACTAGCCGTCAACAGCATCAAACCAAACGCTTCAACCAACGAACCGTCTTGTCCGCACGCTGCCCAAAGTCTACATCCAACTACATCCAGCCATGCAACCCGCCAGCCGCCCAGAAGACCAGTCCAGACTGACCGCGCTAGTGATCCTTCTGCCCTGACAACCACCGCGGCGGCAAACATGATGAAAGTAAGCGACTACTCCAGTGCCCACTACATCCCTATCGTCGATGGCGACGTCGTCCTATGGGAAAAATACGGCTATCTACAACACACCACCAACGTCACCTCCTACGCGGCCTACGTCGCTCAAGCCGAACAAGCCACCGCGCGGCTTACCACTGACAGGGTAGCCCCCATCTTCGCTACGGACTTGAGCATATCAGGACGTTGGTGGCCACTCTGGAGATACACCACCGGGACACACGCAGTCTCAACATCTTGGGCAGCGCCCTTAAAGTCATCGCCGGGACGCCAGATTTTGAGGATTGGGAACAGCTACGTTTCAAACAGGGCCAATTGATAGAGTCAGAGGCCAAACAGATCCAGCTCAATTCAAGGATGCAGACCCGGCTCAATGAGTTGACGGAATATATGAACAACCTGGTCAGATCCGGAAACACGGAACGTGTGCAGCTGGCCGAAACCATCTTGGCGAAGAACAGGATCATCATCAACGACCTACAAAATCTCATCTTAGGCCTAACCCTGGCCAAAATCAATATCATCAGCCCCACTCTACTGGACGGCGCGGATATTCAGGAATTTAACGACCAGCGACTTAACAAACCTCCGCTTGGTGGAACTCCTGGCGGTAGCCAAGGTCAGCGTTTTTCAAAACCGCGACCTACTCACGTTTCTGGTGAAATTCCCAAAACCCACCTATCTCTGCAAAAAGATGACAATATTCCCGGTCCAACACCAACACACAATCTTGGACCTCGGCGATGGGAATACAGTGGCCGACTGCGGCGGACGCATCCTCAGCATCACGGAGTGCGAGACAACCATCGGCGCTACCTTCTGCAAGGAACATCCAAAACCTACTTATGCACAACAACTGGTGGCTAGAACGGTCGCCCACTGCGGTACCCTACCTGGGCACCTGTCCGCCGTCACTGCCATGGATCATGGAGCGCTAATCATCAATGACGCCAACATGACAGTCACAGATAAGGCGGGCGACACCCAACACCTTAGTGGCACCTACCTCATCACATATGGCAACCGGGTCTCTCTGAATGTCAACCAGCTGGGCGCCTCCAAGAAAAAGGCAGCAGTCTCGGCCATGGCAAAGCTTAACATCACAGGCCACGAGAAAAGTTGAGTCTGCCTTTCCTAAGGAAACTCAGCATGGGTAACCTCAGGCATATCGAACGCCTAACAGCCAGTCACGCCAACTCGCACTGGATCACTGTAGGCGTCGCCCCTCACTCTGGCGATCAGTGTCTGCTGGTTAGGTTGGCGCCGAAGAGCCCGAGAGCCGACCACAAAACCCTGCGCACCGCGATGTCGAAGCGGGCACAAACTGCAACAACGAAACATCCGCCCCAGTCAACCCGGACCCAACCCCTTTAAAGAGGAAATGGCAACTCGCTGACCAGGCACACACGCTGCCAAAACGACCGGAAGCACAAACAGGCAAATCGCCCGCCGCAACCAAGCTCCAATAAAACGAAAGAAAAAGAGTGCTGACCCAGTTCTAGGCCACGATGCCAGCAAGTATCCAAAAACCATAAACCGAGGTATCGTGGTCAGAAGCCACCAGCAAACCATCACTCCGCCAGCATTCCCGACAACGACAACTCCAGGGACTCCTCGCCCCCAAGCTCAATGGGCCGGAGCGAGGGCAGCCCCACCTATCCTCCAGAACACGACGCGGCCACCTGGCCCCTCGAGGAGGACTCGAGGAGCCCACCAACACGGCACTCCTGGTTCACCTGGAAAAACCTGTGGTCCCCACCACCAGCATCGGCCAGCGCACCCTACACCGGGGAATCGACGAAGCGACCAATTCTGACGACGAAGGGTTCCCACCACCACGGACCCCTTCATACTCCCCACGGTCGTCTTGGACGCGAGAACACGCCCACACGGACAGCAACGGATCGGAAGCCACTGGGCCAGCCTCCACCACACCAGCACCCTCGGAATCCTCCGACGACGAGCCCCAGGCCGAGGAACCGGTGCTCCAACAACGGACAACGAACTACAAAATAGTTGAACGTGAAGACACCCCATGGGGGACTCGGACAACCAAGATCCGGGTCAGGGTCGAGGATACCTTCACCATCCCCGACCCGAAGCGACGCCGAGGGGATGCCGCGGATCCTCCACACACACCACAGGAGTAACCAAAGCAGACAATTGCAACCCCACCCGGAAGAAAGGGGGGGGTGTAACGAACCGTTACATTCCTATACATATTCATAGGCCTAACCCCAAGTTACAAAACACAATACACAATAAGATACATTTACCATATTTTGTAATACTTTGTAAGACCCAATACAGAACACAAAACACCATACCACGTACCATATTTTGTAACAACACAAACACCATACACCGGACACTTACAGTCCCACGTGCCGATCGATTCATGCAGAAACGACACACGCGCCACAATCTCCCCCCTCCCCCGAGTTACACAACTCCCACACAGGTCATTTTCTCGGTGCAACCGAGTCAATGACCAAAGTGCCAAACCTAGACTCAGCTCATTTCTCGGTGCAACCGAGGCAATGACCGGGCCGACACCCACCCAGCACCCAGACTTGCTGGAATGGAAATCGGCCTTAAATAGGCCGGGCCCGCGATCAAAGATCTGTGTGTTCTTTGGGTAATACCTCTGTTTGATGGGTCGATTATCCCTCATGACGATGGTGTGCTCGGCTATGTTGGAGGTCCCGTGGAGATTATTGAACTTTGGAAGTTCTGTGTGCAGAAATTCTTGGATCTGTGGCGCTATGTCTGGCGGCCAGGGTTCGGAGATCAGTTCTGGATCGGGTTCGGTGAGATCGGGGGTGTCGGGGTCCTTTGGCTGGCTTGGGTCTTCTGTGAGGATGGTTGTGTCGAACGCGCTGGGGGTTCGATCCTACCTGGGTAGTCGCTTATGTGGGCGACGATCGGGGTAGCGTTGGCCGTGGGTGGCGTAGCTTCGGGGGTCTGGCGGTATACCTCGGTTGTAATGTCTCCAGATCGATGTATGGCCAGGCGGGTCTCAGTGACGACTCTGTTTTCGCAGCAACGACTTGTTTGGGCGACGAAGATTTCGGACGTGGTGTTAGGCATGGCGTGGTGCATGGCGCTAGTGGGCACGTCAGTAGGCGGAAGGTACTCTAGTGGGTTGGCGAAAATCGGGGTGGCGTCGGCCGTGGGTACGACAGGGCCGCGGTCTGTGTTTCGGGGGGTCATCGGGCTAGATTCCGGTTCCGTGGATATTAGTTCGATGATTGGACCCGACCAGCAAGGGATTTGCGTGGCTGTTTCACTCGTGGTTTGTTTGTTGCACTGTTGCTGCCGTTGTCGTTGTCGTTGTTCTGGGCTGGTTGTCGTCTCTGACGGTGTCCGTGGGTTCACCTTCTCCGTTGAGGGAATGGTGCCTGGGTGCGCTGTGGCTGAACTTGGACCTGGGCTTCCTGTGTCGAGCGGGTTCAAGTTCCTGGTGGTTTGTCTCGTGTGTGAGATCCTTGTGGTGGGTTCGGGGTGCGTGTGTCCCGTAGTTTGTTTTGATCCTGGGCTTCCTGTGTCGAGCGCCTGGTTCAAGTGTGTTGATTCTTGTCTCATGTGTGAGATCCTCGTGGTGTGTTTGGGATGTGTGATCCCTGTGGTTGGCTTAGGACGCGGGTTCTCCGTAGTGGCCGTGGGATTCGTTTTCCCGTTTGCTTGGTTGCAGTTTACCGGTGCTTGCTTCGGATTCGTGTTTTCCGTTGTGGGCCGGTTCTTCGCTTTCGCTGTGGTTGGTTTCGGTGTCGTATTCTTCGTTGCATTATTGGGTGCCGTCTTCTTTGCGGTAGGTCGGGGAAATGTGTTCGCTGTGGTTGGTTTCGGTGTCGTATTCTTCGTTGCGGTATTGGGTGCCGTGTTCTTTGTGGTAGGTCGGGGACGTGTCTTCGCGGTGGTTGACCTAGATTTCTTGTTGCTGAGGTTGTGGATTTGTACGTGATTGGTTTGAACTGACGGTGGCGTTGGCGTGAGGTGGCGATCTTGTAGCTTTAGCAGCGTGGTGCCGCATTGGATCGTCGTTTCGATAGCACATAGGAAGTCCATGCCGACTATAACTTGCTCCAGCATGTTTGGTAGGACCAAGAGTGGGATTTGAACCTCTCGTTGATCCAGCTTGATGTGCGCCAGTAGAACTTGTGTGATCTCTCTGACTAAGCCGTCAGCCAGGCGTATGCGGACGCATGCATCATGCAGGTTGGAGTTGTTGCTTAGTTGTCGGGCCAGGTTGTCGCTGACGAAACTTCGGGATGCCCCGGTGTCGATGGTGGCCTCCGTTGTTTGTCCTTCTATTGTCACTATCGCCACTATTCGGCCGTCGTTCACGTGTAGTGGGTTGCTTAGTCGCGGGTCTGGGGAGGCGTCGTTCTCGGCTGATCCCGTGTCAGTCGAGGACGCGTGTCGTTTCCCCGACGTGGCTCGGCGGCAGCAGTCGACGGTTCGAGTACCGCGCTTTCCACATTCCCAGCAGAATAGGATCGAAGCGTTGGTGCAGTCATAGGCGGCGTGTCCAGCTTGACCACATCGGCGACAGGCTGCGCGTGGGTTGGCAATGGGGTGGTGATCATTCGATGGGCGACGTCGTGGTTCGTTGCATTATTTTGATTCGATGACTGTCTGCGCGGTGTGTCGGCTGAATCCCAATGGGGTCTCCGAAAGGGGGTACGGTAGGACTCACCTTCTCTGCGGTCTGGGTGTCTTGTCGGCCTGGTGTCTCTTGGTGGGCTTCGCATGGGTGCGGGGGTCGTTGCGCGTTTCCTCTCGTGAATAAGCTCGTACTCTGCCGCTTATCGGGTTAGCTGTGACAAGTTTTTCAATTCGTCTCGTCGCACGTATAGCTGGAGTCCTGGCGGGGCGTTGTCGTAGATCCGGTAAAGCTCCGTGTCTAGGTCGTACTCGGCATGGTGCATGAGTAGCCGTATCTCGATGAGATAGTCTTTGAATGGTTCTCCCACCGCTTGTTTGCGGCCTAGGATCTGGTCGTCCAATTGTTCGAAATACCTTGGCGGCAGGAAATATGCCAGAAACTCCTGGCGGAAGTGTACCCAGGAACTGCCCTGTAGTTGACTGGTACGGTACCAGCGATTGGCTCGGTTGGTGAGTAGTTCGGCCATGCTCCGAGGCAGTTGGTTGGTGTCCACTCCATAGGCGCGTGCGCGTTCCTCGAGTCGTTCCAGAAAACGATAGTGGGTCATCCTCTCCGTTGAACTGGATGCCCCATCCGCGGATGCGTTCCGCTGTGCGTGCGACGTGGTTATAGTCGGGCCCGATTATAGGTGCGTCAATCGACGGTATAATTCTCTGTGTGGGCGCACGGGAGGTTTCCATAGTGGGCGGACATGATGAAGATCGGCGGCTGTGACCACTGGTGGTCGCGGCGTGGGCTCTGGGGCTGCGGGGACATGCAAGCTGGCTTTGGGGTCCCATCTTCCGGTGCCTGATGGTCCTGGATTAGTGGGCAGCGGGGACTTGGAGCGTCCTGCTGGTCTTGCATATTGTCTCTCGAGTTCTGCCAAGCGAGTCCAGGCACCCGGCGGGAGTGGTCCGGCGACTAGTATGGCAAAAGTTCTTGCGCAACTCTTCAACAGTTCCTTCGGTGTCAAATTCGAATTCCTTGGCGAAGGCCTCCAGCTCGTCTTGGCGGCGCTTGTAGATCCAGCCAATGCTGACGCCTGGATTGGCGATTCGCTCGCTGGTGTGGAAATCAATGCTCGCGTCGTCTTCGTAGGCTTCCATGGTGATTGGACTGAGTTTTCCTCGGCGTTGTTTTGGGCACTTTTCACTGTTTTAGCACTTGGTCACTGCGTTTACTTTCCCGGTGGCACTTGCGACTGGATTCGGGTGGGTGCGCGAATTTGGTTTTATACCGGACTTGTGTTGTGTGGTTAGCTCTACTATTCTTTCTCGGTGGCCGTGGGTCTTTAATCCACGTATCCCCGTGTTAAGGTTTTCTCTTTAAGTTTCCTTAAAGTTGCCAGAGAGTTGGCTTTGAAATCTCCTTAAAGTTTCCGTAAGTCCCTGCTCGGGCGCCACTTGTGATGATACCTATTTCAGACTGAGGTAGGCTCAGTCTGTCCAGGATTCTTCCCTACAAGGAATTTGTAGTTCGCTGGAACTTTAGGGCAGGGGGCTTGGCCGTGAGACCGAAAGTGGAGCGGGCGTCGAGTCTGGCTACCGTGTAGGTAGTTTGGTAATCGCACTTGGCGATGAAAGGGAAAAACGCTGACACCTGAGTTTTGGTGTGCGCGGCAATATGTTTCTGGGTCACCTGATTTGTATTCGCGTTCGGCGAACGAATGACGACCCTTCGTTGAGCTTTTGATGTTTATGATTTGTCTTTATTCTTGTTTATATGTATATATATTGGTTTTTTATATTGCTGGTGTCGCGTGGTAGTTCTTGCGTGTGTTTTCTTACTGAGGCGTAGTGTTGGTAGCCGCGGCGGATGTACTGCCGATACGGTTTAGAATAGGCGATGGACTGCCGTTTTAGTTGAGGATAGGCGATGGACTGCCCCGATTGATCGAGGGATCGGGCTATTTAAGGCCGATCTCGAGGGCTGACTCCGCAAGTTTATGGGTACGGAAGTGGTGTCGAGTTCTCCACTTGTGCCACCAACCCGGTCATTGCCACGGTTGCACCGAGGCACTTTGGCACTTTGGTCATTGACTCGGTTGCACCGGGAAATGACCTGAGTGTAGTTTTGAAATTCGGGGGAAACTGGGTCGCGCGTGTTGCTTCCGCAGAACCCGATCGGCGCGCGGGCAGTGTCAGGTGTAATGTGTTTGTGTTGTTGGTGTATAGATTATATGTATATATACGACAAAGTAACTTAGTGCTATGAATATGAATATGTATATGAATGTAACGGGCCCTGGTACCAGGGTTCGTTACAACATTGATGTGATTTGGATTCCCCGACCTAATGTGAGAAAGTCTCAAACGGAACTAATTTCTTCTTTTCGAGATCTTGATCTCGAAACCTCCTCTAGAAAGCTTTAAAGCTTAATTTCTTAAGCTTTCCACTTCGGGACTGAATCGGTCTTCGGATGCGTCGGGGATAGATTCGGCTGAGAGAGGCGAAGCTTCGGTGGCGAGAGGCGCCACCGAGAGCGCCATTGAGAGCAACTGATAAACAATGCGTTGGCCTACGTGAGGTTGGCGAGGGAGATGCATCGGCTTAGATGAGAGGGCGGCCGCATCTGGTGATCGGTATTGGATTACGTCTGGGGAGAACTCATTTGTTTACAAGAACTATTGAGTGTGGGAACGAACTGATAACGGAGTGGTCAGTGTCGTTTGATCGGAATGCATGAGACTTCCTGTTGATCTCGGCTTGGCGACTCATGCGTTTGTTTATGCAGGTGTTGGGGTGTCTCATCTTATGTTTATCATATCTCTTTTAGATATGGGTGCCTGGGTGTGAGGGTGAGTGCTAGAGAATATGCATAATGTGTATTGTGATTATGGATGTGGTCTAGTGCTTAACATATAAATGATGCGTAATATGGTGTGGAGCATTATGAATATGTTACTATATGTATGCTCATCACTTGAAATCCTATATAATAACTTCGATTTCTCAAGATAATTTAGTTCATTTTCAATTCGAAATGTGTGTACTTCATTGTGAGTTACTTTAGTTACCCAAAATCAAAAGCATCATTACTGTTACTTGTGTCCTGGACCTAAGATGTTTTGGCTAAAATTTGACTTCAATATGCATATTTTATTGAAGCATAACAAATAATTAAAGCAAATAAATGAAAAATTAAAAAATATTAAAAAATGAATTAACCAGTATACATATGTATATCTTTAAATATAAGTGAATTTACACGATTGTACCTATATTAAAAAAGGATGTGAAATTCAACCAATAAATTCAATTCAATACCAGGTACCTATATGCTACTTGAAATGCACTTATTCTTTTGTGTCATCCTCGCTTGGAAAAACCTGTTTCAAACGAATCATATAATCCTCTGGGCGGTTGTAACATGTAATAGTAGGAAGTGAAATTCACCCAATCAGAAGTAAAGGAAACATTGAAAATACATTTTTTAAATGTAGTATTCTTTTTATTATACCTATGTATGTATATAATATTATGATTAAAAAAATACATCGAATATTCTTATTATACATTATTTAAATCCAGCCTCAGTTCTTTCCAAGGCCGCTATTAACACAGCGTCATCTTCATCCCGAAGTAGAGCCCTAAGTCGATCCCTTTTGCCGCAGTCTTGATCATTGACCAAATCGAAAATTTTATCGTCATCCGGGAAAACATATTGTGGTTCACTATTGGAGTCTTCAGCACCACAAGCATGTTCCCAGAAAATGGATGACGTTGGAATCCTTTGGTCATCATTATCACTACGATCCCATTGAATCGAATGAACAGGATCCCAAATCCTCTCAAGATAATTTTGGTCTGAATATAAAAAATCAGGGAAAGGTTGAGAGTCCAGATTTATAGGTGATTCCGGATGGGAATTGATGAATATAATCTCTAGGTCATCAATGTTTTGTCAGAGTTTACTACTTTACTGTAATAGCCTATAGCTATGAGTAGCTATTATATAGGCAATCAACTATAAGATAGTGTTAGGAAAACAAAACAATGAAAAAATTTAAGCATAATAGTAAAAAAGATCAGGGTCAACGAGGTCCTTTTACAGGTAAATGCTTGGAAAAAAACTACCTCTAAACTATCACATCAAATATATTTCAAGGATATTAAAAACCTGTTTGACAGTGATTTCGAATCGCAGCATGGAACCCATACAATAAACAAGTACATTATAAATAATAGGGAAGAGAAAGAGCATGAGTGAAACGGATAATCGAAGGGAGGGAGGATCGAAGGATTCGAAAACCCTGTTCTCAGCAACATGTGGTCTTCAAATAAATGGTTTCAGTTTCTGATATTTACCATGATCATGTTAAAATAAAATATTTTATAACATTGAGTTAGGAAAATAAATGGTTTCAGTTTCTGATATTTACCATGATCATGTTTATTCGGAGCAGCCGCTGGCAACAAGATCTTTACGCTAGCTGTCGCTCTTAATTACTCTTAAGTATAGTGCACGATCGCTCACTAATCGCGCTTTGCGCGATGTTTTGCGGTCCGAGCGAGGCCCGAGTGCATAGCGTTGAGCGGGCTGAGTTTCTATTGAGACCAGAGCGGAGTTGTATAGTCTAACGACCCTTGCCAAATATTTGTTATATATTCAATAACTCTTCGCCACAAACACACGTCGAAAAATTTGTCGCTACATAATTTTTGTCGTAGAATAAAATCAAGTTTAAGTTTAACAATTTCGCGTTTTACTTTTTGGGGACTTTATTCAAAGCGGTCGGAAAAGCCCGGCAGCTCACAACATTTTGGAGGTTCTACCGAGATCTCCGTGTGTATCGTGGTTTCGTGGAAAACATAATCGGGAAGTCAGCAGTGTGATATAGTGTACGAAATTTATTCGTTGTGGAATTTATTTATTTATAATGTAGAGAACGAAAAAGTTGTCCGTCAAAGGCAGACGGAATACAAGTCATAAAGGAGACGAAAGAGCGTCGCTTCATTGCGACTAATACATACATACACACAAGTATGCGAAGAGCAAAAGAGATCAGACACAGTGCGTTGTCAAAGTATACAAATTCAACAATCCTTCTCAACGCATTATGTCCGCTATTACAATTTTCAATTAAAGTTTAACTTAACATAATCCCATAAGTTTAATACATTTCTCGAGCTTAATTTTAGACAGATTTTTGGTTAATACATCGGATATCATTTCATCGGTGGGGAACATATTCTATTTCAATTAATTTCTTCTTAAACATTTCCTAACATGATGATACTTAATATCTATGTGTTTGCTTCGTGCATGGAATGTCGCATTCTTAACAAGATGTTGGGCGCTCTGGTTATGCTTCACTATGCTTCTTGGATTCAAATGAGAATGCAGCTCCTGCAGCAAAGAAGGCCCAACCGCTATATGATTTGCGATCCGTGTTTTCACTGGCCCAATCCGCGTCCACATAACAATGTATTTCTCGACCAGTGCGATGATAATGCAACTGCTGCTCAGCTGTGCCTCTCAGATATCGGAGCAACACGTTTGGCAGCGACTTCATGTTCGATGTGGGGGTCAGCATTTTGTTGCGAAGACAGCTCGGATTGTCGCATTTGACTTGGTGTTCTGCCTCTAGTGGTGTAACATTTGGTTTACAGCTCTGCATAGAATAATCTCTCAGTAGATCCTCTATGAACTGCTTGTGGCCAACCCTCACGCTTCCGGTCTCGCCATCTCTTTCCACTTCCATGCCTAGAAAGTGCTTTTAATTGGCCACCATCGACCACTTCAAATTCATCAGCAATGGCTGCTTTGACGCTTTCCAGACCCTTTCTGTCGGAACTTGCTATGAGGAGATCATCTACGTATACAACAATAATACAAATATAAGTAGAAACTTTTCGAGTATACAAACATGGTTCGCTGGGACACGGACAAAAACCAAGCTTGATGAGTGTAGAGTTCAGTTTTTGTTCCATTCCCAGCCGCTCTGCTTCAGCCCATACAAAGATTTGTGCAACTCCAGCACACGCTCAGGATATCGTTTGTCGATGAAACCCTCCGGCTGACGCATGTAGATGACATCATGTAACTCGCTGTTTAGATACGCTGAAGAGACGTCCATTTGGTGCATATACCACCCGTGTTCTACAGCCAATGCTACATATGACCAGCCTGATTGTTGCATATCTGGCTACAGGTGAGAATGTCTCGGTATAGTTGACTCCATAACGTTGAGCACAACCCTTGGCAACAAGTCGGGCCTTGAAGCGGTCGACATTTCCATCCTTGTCACGCTTTAGTGCGTACACCCACATGCACCCGATTGCCTTTGCTCCTTTTGGTAGTTCATTTCCGTATCCATCGAAGTACGCCAGTCTGCTGCATGATTACTCGCCAATACCTCCTTCGCATTAGCAGGGACACGAATATCTTCAGCCGATATGGTATTCAGCATGTGATATTCCTTTGGTGGGCGTCCAGGCCGACCAGTATAAACCTTTCTAGGTCGCCCGCGAACCCTTCGTGCTCCTTCTGAATTCGGCTCTGTGTGATGCATTTCCTCAACATGAACTATGGATTCATTTCCACTAGTCATCTCCACAGCTGGCTGTTCGTCAGGAATAGAATTTTTATAGGCTCTTGGAATTCTACAAGTTGTGGCTGCACAGATTCAACAGCACTCGCCGAAGCCTTGCGATTCCCATACAGGCAATTCTCGACGAAAATTACATCTCTTGCTTCAATTACTTTTTTGTTTTTCAGGGTCAAACAGTCTATATGCCTTTGCTGTTTCAGAGTAACCAACCAAATAATGTTCTTCGCCTTTTTGGAGTAAATTTCTTGTGGTGTGTTTTGTTTAAAACAATGGCCTTTGCGCCGAAGATTCTCAAATGGCCAACACTTGGCTTCCTTCCTGCCCATACTTCAAAAAGGTGTCATGCCAGGTAACGTTGAAGATTCCGCACGGTTACGCAAATATGCTGCCGTTTTGATTGCTTCTGCCCAGAATCGCTCATCTAACCCTGCATGGAAGAGCATGCTACGTGCCATTTCCACCAATGTACGATTGGCTCGTTCCGCGACTCCATTCTGCTGCGGGGTATGAGGCACCGTTAATTATCTTTTCACCCCATTATCAGCCAAAAATTGTCCAAACGAGCTACTCAAATTATCTCTACCGTTATCGCTTCGTAAAAGTACCAACTTTTTACCCGATTGATTTTCTGCGAATGATTTAAATTGTTTAAACTTGACCAAGATTTCGTCTCTTGTCTTCAAAAAATCCACAAACAAATAGCGCGATTTATCATCGATGAATGTTACCAAATAACGGGCTCCGCCCAAAGAGCTTTTGTTCATTGGTCCGCAAATGTCTGTATGTACCAATCCGAGAACATTATTTGCACGGCTTGCACTAGCTTTTGGAAATTGTTTCACGCATATCTTACATTTTGCACAGGTTTCGCACACCTGGCCATTCATGTCTTTGAGATCACTTGCTTTAATACCGTGCACCATTTTGTCACATTTTGTCATCTTCTTTAGGCTTCCATAATTTAAGTGTCCGAAACGATCGTGCCATTTATTTACCGGATTCGCCTGCACACTTAAGCATTTATTTTCTTGGTCTTCAAACAAAAACAAATCGTGGTGCTTCTCTGCAACCAATATGACGATGCCTTTATTATTTTTAATACAGGCTTGTGTTTTTGTAAATTCAAGTGAAAAAAAAACCATTTCCGATGGCCTTTGACACTCACATGAAGTTGCATTGTAGTTCTTTCACATATAAAACATCGACTAGTTTTATATGGCTATTTCGCCAAACCAAATCCACTGTGCCGCGTCCTTCAGCTTCAATATAGCTATTTCACGCCAAACTAATGCGCTCTTTGTGCACTCTTAATTCAGAGAATCGGGATCGCTGACAACATAAGTGAGCCGTGGCGCCACTGTCGATACACCATACACTCATCGGAAAGAGGTTATTTGTCGCGCACGCAAAAAACGGAATACGATTTCTCTCTGTCTCTCTGGGTTTCATAATTCCCTTTCGGTTTGTTTTCACAATTATTCTTTGCTCTACACTTGTGTGCGCGACGACCACAAGACCAGCACATAACGGCACTTGATCCGTTAGTTTTCTTATGTCCGTTTTCGTTATTTGTCTTCTCTTTGGACGACGACCAATTTTAGCACACGACCCGAACGCTCGTTGTTCACTTTTCTCGGTAAAATCATGATTCGACTTGCGCCTGTCTCCTTCTTCATGAAGCTTTATTTTTGGAGAGTTCAAATTCGGCAAAACATCCCTTGTTTCCATTGCTACAACGAAATTTTCGTATGTCTCGGGCAGGCTTGATAATAACAAAATTGACAACATTTCTTCAGGAACGGTTAAATCAATTTCTTTTCAGTTTTTCCACGATCGCACAAAAATGATTTACATGATTTGTTACCGATTCATTTTCGCTCATTTTTATGAACAGCAACTGCTTTAACAGGCTTATGAGTCGCGCGGGGCCTGATGGCATATGTATACCCGCCAGAACTTTCCATGCCTCACTTGCAGATTTACAGTCTTTTACATATGTAGTTTATCTGCGATGGTTTGATACATAGCATAATACTTGCAAGAGCCTTTTCGTCTTTTATATCAAATTGTGCTTGCTGCGCATCATCGTCGTTTTCGTTTTTCACTTCTCGACCGCACACTACTGACCACAAATCAGAGTGTATTAGAACGCTTTTCATTTGGATCACCCACGCACTATAATTCCCGCTGTCGAGCTTATCGATTGAATGGAACATCGAACCCATTTTCGCAATCGACCGAGTCACAAGTTCAGAAAGTCAAATTAGTTTTTCCAAATCACTTTCAATCGTGCCGAAGACTGAGACCTGGGCCCATAACCTATTCGTTGTGGAATTTATTTGTGACTAATGTATAGAACGAAAAAGTTGTCCGTCAAAGGCAGACGGAATGCAAGTCATAAAGGAGACGAAAGAGCGTCGCTTCATTGCGACTCATACATACATACACGCAAGTATGCGAAGAGCAAAAAGAGATCAGACACAGTGCGTTGTCAAAGTATACCTATTCAACAAAATTATTGTGTGCTAACAGCAGCAATAACGGAATCGAAACCGCTCGAGTACATATATACAGCACAATCGTATGTGCGCTGCTTGATTCCGCTGCATTTTCGTTCGTCGCTTTTCGCCCTCGGTGCTGGTGCAGTGCATACAAACGTACATACATACGTACGGACGTTCGCCGTTGCTTTTATAGTTGCTGCTTTCTACCCGCATTCGCTGCCTTTAACCGTACTTGCGCGCGCATCGTTAAAGCTGCGCAAACTGCTGGAAAAACTCTGTGTCGTGGAGAGTTTACCGTGAACTAGACAATCAAATATATAAATTAAAACTAAACAAAAATGAGTGATGACAATATAAACATCGCGTCTGCCTCGGATGGCACGCCGTCAAGTGGCGCTCTAGTTGGTGAAGTGGTGGCTAGTGCTGATCCAGCTACTAGCCGGATTGCATTCTTGAACCTCAAGACAAGGGCCATCTTCGACCGACTTCAGGCCCTGTGCTCCCCAATTGACGTTGAAAAGTTGCGCAGCTTTGACGAGTATGATCTGAAGGGCTTTCTAGATCTGTTGAACAAATTGGAGTCGAATTTTTAAGTCGCTCATGACCGATTGGAGGAGCAGGATTTTCATGCTATTGCTAGCTACTTGCCTGGGCAGTTCGGTACTGCCTTGCTGAAAATGAAAACCATCCTGCAGCGTGAGTTAAGCAAGCACTCAAGGCCTAGGCATTGTTCCACTTTTCAGATGAATCCTAACGAAACGCAGTCCATAACGTATAACTGCGCGGATAACAGACCAGCAGCCTAACCATTCTTTCAACATTGAATCTTGGAGCGTACCGTCGAATATACAGCTTGCTGAACCGTCGTTTTCGTACCACAGCGAATTGATTTGCTTATCGGAGCAGATCTATTTTTTTGAATTGCTTTGCGTCGGCCAAATTCATTTAGCTTCGGGATTGCCATTGCTTCAAAAGACACTCCTTGGATGGATGTTCTCGGGAGGCTGCAATCGACTGCTCGCAAATATCAACGCCTGCACCTACCCCTGTTGTTCAGTTAGATGAGTTGGTTCGTCAGTTCTGGGAAGTAGAACATGTCTGCGAGCCAATCTCAAGGATGTCCACAGAAGAGTGAAGAGCATTGTGAAGAGCACTTCAAGCAGCACTACAGTAGGTTGACTACGGGGGAATACTCTGTTCATCTGCCGATGAAGCGTGATGTAGGTCTGCTAGGCGATTCGTTTTGCAGGCAAAAGGCGATTTGAGAACCTGGAGCGCAAGTTTAGTTTAGGAATACTTAGACCTCAAGCATATGTCGTCTGTGTCTAGCTCGCAAATTCAAGAGTGTAAATACTTCTTGCCGCACCATTGCGTTCTGAAAGTGGAGAGTTCGTCCACAAAGTTAAGGGTCGTGTTCGATGGCTCCGCAGTGACGTCGTCTGAATTTTCGTTGAATGAGCTCCTAATGGAAAGGCCCACAATTCAGGCAAAGCTCTTCACCACTCAAGTGCGGTATCGTACATTTCCGATTGGAATTACCGGAGACATCTGTAAGATGTACCGATGTGTGCGCGTGACAGAGCCAGATTCACTGTTACAGTGTATCTTGGGGCGTGACTCACCCAAAGACAATATGCAAGTCTTTAAGCTGAACACGGTCACATATGGCACCAAGCCTGCTTCATTTTTGGCCATCCGTGCAATGCAACAACTCGCCATGGATGAGTCCTTGTCGTATCCATTGGGCTCGAAAGTCGTTTTGCGGGACTTCTATGTTGATGACAAGATATCAGGAGGCGATTCTGTTGAAGAAGTGAGGAAGATCATGCATCAAACCACACAACTCCTTGGTCGTGATAATTTTCGAAAGTGTTGCTCGAGCTCTAGAGAGGTGCTTCAGTATGTCCCAGAGGCCGACAAGGAAACCCTGCTAAAGTTTGACGACGGGAGCGACATTAAAAGACTCTTAGGCTCGTATGGGGATCCCATACAAGTTTTTTTATTCACCTTTGCACCCAACATCAGTCTGGGCCGACACACAAAGCGAACTGTGCTATCAGTGATCGCACGGTGTTACGACTCCCCTCGGTTTAATCGGACCAACGTTGACAAGGGCGAAGATAATTCTACAGAAGATGTGGAGAAGCAAGTTAAACTGGGACGAGAGCTTGCCACAGGCGTTGGAGAGTGAGTGGACCCATTTCTGCCAGGATGTTGCCGATGTTGACCGCGTTGAGTTTCCTCGGTACGTTTTTCAAGTTGGAGCCAGGTTCGAGGTACATGCATTTTGTGATGCCAGTCTCGCTGCGTTTGGAGCGTGTATTTATACGCGAACGGTTACCTCACTTGGAATTGTCTACTTTGTTCAAAATCTCGCCTGGCACCTCTTAACACGATCGGCATTCACAAGCTAGAGCTCTGTGGTGCCGCGCTTCTTGAGCGCTTGGTTAGCGAGGTCTTGAAAATAGAAGCACTCAATTGCAAATTCTATTGTTGGTCAGACTCCTCTGTGGTGCTGTCGTGGCTGAAAGAAGAGTCCTCGAAAGTCAACGTTTTCGTTGTGAACAGGGTCGCTGCCATACAGCAGGTGACACAGGGAATGGAATGGCATTATGTCCCGACCGCGTTGAATACGGCTGACATAATTTCCAAGGGAGCCTCACCACAGGAACTCTTGCAGTCTTCTCTATGGATGAAGGGACCGGAATTTCTACAAAAGGAGGAAAATAGTTGGCCTAGATCTTGCTTTGCCAGAGAGAGACCTTCCTGAAGTTCGTCAAAGGTGCTGCTCACTTCGGCTCGAGTGGACATTTCGCGTACACTCAAGTATATAAACTCCTTTGGCACGATGCAACGAATTTTTGGTTATGTCTTTAAATTTGTCAAAAGGATTAGGTCACCAAAGCTTACACTCGAGGATATTCGCGGGGGAACACACATGCTCCTTCGTATTGTTCAAAGAGCTTCGTTGTCTTCAGAGTACAAGGCTTTGACCAATGGAAAGAAAAATCGATTCTTCAATCTGCATTGCGTTGCTGTCTCCTGTTCTGGACTCGGTTGGATTAATTCACATAGGTGGACGACTTCAGCACTCAACGCTTGATTATGATGCTCGCCATCCAATTATTTTACCGAAGGATCATCCGTTAACATTTGCCGTCGTTGAGTACTTTCACCGAAAGCATCACCATGCAAGCTCGCAGTCGCTGCTCGGCTTGATTCAGTTGCAGTATTGGCCTAAAGGTGGAGTAAAAACAGTTTCACGCGCATTACGGAAATGTATCGTCTGCAGCAAGTATCTGCCTCGTCTCGTGAAACACATAATGGCAGATTTGCCAAAGGATCGAGTGGAAAAGTCACCGGCTTTCACCATGACCGGGATCGACTACTGTGGACCCTTCTACTACAAGACCGATGTGCGCGCAACAAGGCCCCACAGAATGTAGCACTTTCTGTTTATTTGCTTCGCCACCAAGTCAGTATGGCTGGAGCTGGTGAAGGATCTGACGACAACTTCGTTCTTGGCCGCCCTCAAACGCTTTACGGCCACAAGAGGCATTCCAAGATGCATTTTGTCGGACAATGGGACCAACTTCGTTGGCGCAAGAAATGAGCTGGAGAATTTAAAACGCCTGTTTTTAAGTCAGAAGCACATTGATGATGGTTCACGCGCACTGCCTGAGCAGTGGCTTCGATTGGCGCTTCATCCCACCTCGATCCCCTCACTTTGGCGGACTTTGGGAGGCTGCTGTCAAAATGCCTAATCGGTACCTGTACACTTCAGTTGGAACGGGCATCCTTGGTTTCGAAGAGCTTCGGACCTTGGTATTCCTAATACAGGGAATAATCAATTCCCGTCCTTTTGTTCCCCTTTCAGAAAGTCCGGATGATCTTTGGCGTCCTCACCCCGAGCCACTTTCTCATTGGTCGACCCCTTGCATCGTTTCCGGAGCCGGACCTATCGTCATTGAGCTACAATCGGCTTGATCGTTGGTAACACGTCACCCGCATGCAGCAGAACTCTGCTTCAAAAGCGCTCGAAATTGCGGTCGGTGGAGCCGCCCGTCAAGGTCAACGATGTTGTGTGCATCAAGGACGACGGGCTGCCTCCATTGAAGGGGGCCGCTAGCTCGAATCGTCGACGTCATCCCTGGAGCTGACGGCGTAATAACAGTTGCCAAACTCTGCGTCCTTCCCGTGGATTCTGATGCGGAAATCCCTGATATTCCGCAGGGTGGACAATGTTCGGAGCAGCCGCTGGCAACAAGCTCTTTACTTTTACTTTTTGGGGATCGGTCGGAAAAGCCCGGCAGCTCACAACAATGTTAAAATAAAAAAAATTTATAACAATGAGTTGGGAAAACAAAATATCATGTTTCACATCCTTAAGCAACATGTTGCGAGTTTGTAATTTACTTGCAACATGCGGGACTGCCTTTATCATTACTACTTGGTGGCGCATCCTATCGGCGAAAATCGGCGACTAAGTTATTTTCTCTCTTTTGGAAATTCTGTAAAATCAATATCGATTTTTTTACCTGTAAATTCTGACAAATCAAACTCAATCCTTACATCCTCCCACTCTCTAAACGAGTTCTACCCGTCGATCCTGCCTCTCACTCATGCTCTTTCTCTTCCCTCTTTTATTTATAATGTACTTGTTTATTTTATGGGTTCCATGCTGCGATTCGAAACCACTTTCGAACAGGTTTTTCATATCCTTTAAATATATTCGATGTGAAAGTTTAGAGGTAATTTTTTTTTTTCCAAGCATTTACCTGTAAAAGGAAATCGTTGACCATGATTTTTTACTATTATGCTTAAATTTCTTCTTAGTTTTGTTTTTCTAACACTATCCTATAGTTGAATGCCTATATAATAGCTACTATCCAATCTATTAAATATATTTGATAACTTTGAAACTAAAAGTCAATGACGCCAATAAAAATAAAATAATAATAATCTTGAGAGACTACTCCGAATGGTTTTAGGGGTACTCCCCAAAAGCCGTGTGTGTACTGGTGAACCTTAAAGAACCTATAAAACAGCAGCTGAAGCTAGGAACAGATTTTTACAAGATTCACTAGGAGAAATACAGTTGGTACACAGAAGTACACTTAATTGTACGATTAATCGGGTTAGCAAATTCGACTCCATTGGAACTTTTATTTGGTAAAAGTGGCTCGTCCTCTCGGACAAATCACTATTGGCGATGTAGAAAATTAAATTGTTCAGTCAAAAATACGAAAACATAGGAAACTAAAGAAAATACATGTAAAGCTCCGCAATATTTTACATACATGAAAATGGAGAACTAAAAAATTTATAGTGCATCATCACGTAAGCCCAACGCTTGGGCAGATTTGGCTCAAATTTTAATTCGGTTTTTATACCCGTACTCGAAGAGTAAAAGGGTATATTGTATTTGTGGTAAAAGTGGATGTGTGTAACATATAAAGAAGGAATAATTTCCGACCATATAAAAGTATATATATTCTTGATCAGCATCAATAGCCGCGTCGAAATAGCCATGTCTGTCCGTCGGTCTTGTTTCTCGCCCATTGCTCGAAGGCTATAAGAGATAGAGCAACCAAATTTTTTTCCAGACTGATTTAATATCTCACTGCTAGAAAATTGTTTTAATTGTTTTTCATCTGTGGCGTCCACAATTTTGAAGATAGCAGAAAACGAAAATGCAGAATCATAGTGACAGACCATATCTATCAGGGGTCCAAATCTGAATCGGATTGGATCATTTATATAGCCACAATAGAGAAAACCATTTCGAGAAAACATCATTTCCTCTCTTTCGTACTCACACAAAAAAACGAGCCGATTTGGTTTTTCGTACAAATGAGCGCCTCGATCTCAGAGACTATAAGAGCTAGAGCAACCAAACTTTTTTTTTCCAGACTCCTGTGATATCGCTTCAGTGCAAGTTTATTTAAAAATTTTGCCACCCCCCCTCCTGCCGCCGCAAAAGACAAAAATCCACAATTTTGAGGATAGGAAAAAACAAAAAATGCAGTATCGTAGAGAATGGTCATAGTTACCAGATTCCCGAATCTGGTCCCGAGCGGATCATTATTATAGCCACAATGATAAAATGAATTTTCAGTAGCGAGCTGCCCCACCCCCCGCTACACCCATAATAAAATATATTTTATTAGGGTTGATAGCCGCTACTGATTCTCTTACACTCACACACTGCTAACACGCTCTGCCTCGTGCAAAAGTACGTGTGTTGTTGTGAGAACTGATGTAGATGTAGATGACAGACGCAGCAAACAAATGTGAAATGTAAAAACTGATACAACATTTGAAAATTCCACATAATTTACATGTGTACAGACTGAGTACGGGTATAAAAGTAGAGACGCGGCAACAGCGACAAAATACGTCTTTTTCGTTTGATTTGAGAGGAGAATGTTTTTACGAAATAAAATATTGGAAAATCCAACCCTCAAACGTGAAAAAAAATTGATTTTGTTCAGTTGTTCGTATTTCCCAAAACATATTTTAAACGAACGAAATTTTTGGAATCACCAACATGCGATAGAGGGAAAAAAAAAATGTTTTGGCATTTGTTTCTTTTTATGGAAGTAGGTGAAGAGGCAATTGTAATAGTCGAAGATTACTTATAAGCTCGCAAGAGAAAAGTGCAGAAGGTATTGAATGGAGACAAGCAGGGATATTGAACGGTTCGCGCTGCACTTACCACCACAATTAACTTTAACAGCTAAAGGTGAGATCGATCGTAATCATGTTCCTGAATCTGAACCTGCCGAAATGGTGAAAAGCTACGCGGTTGTCCGCCAAGAAACTGATAAAAACTTTGATTCAAGCGACGATCATCAAGGGAAATTTCAAGGAAGAGGTAATGCCTATTCCACGAATACGATTATTCCAACTAATCTACCATTCCAATTCAAGAGGATTCATTTTCACGTTCAATTGGCTTTTGCGGTAAAAAATTAATAAATGGCAAGGCCTATCTTTTGCAAGTCTGTGGATTTATCTTTAATTACCGTTTTTGCACGGTCAGCTGCGCCTCTTTGCCTCTTTGCCTGGTTCCAAGCCGGCTACATACGTTGTTTGTTTTGTGCCGCAAAAGATAAATATTATTAATCATATTTTTAGAGTTTCCGTCCAATCTTTTTAAAATAGATTTGTAGCTTCTTTGTTCTAGGCCTCAAAGAGTCCTCTTCAAAAGCGTTTTTTATCTTCACCTGTTAAGGTTACTTTGAGTACCAAAGGGCAGCCATCTAGGCCCCCTATTTTTCCCACTCTTTATTAATGACCTGCCTTCAGTATTAACAGAATCTCGAGTACTCATGTATGCGGATGACGTTAAACTCTGTGTCCAGTATAAGGACAATTCATTTCACCTCGCTTGCAATCCGATCTCAATACCTTTCAGCCATGGTGTTGTGCAAATAATGCCTTGAAATTCAAAGTAATGACATTTCATCGCTCCGAGGACTTTTTGGCTTCTTGCACTCTTTTAGAGAATTACAATTTATGATGATCTTGGTGTTAAATTAGACCCTAAATTAATTTTTTTCTGAACACATTTCGACATTTCTACGGATTGCATATAATAAACCTTTCAACCTTACTAAAACATAGAAAAAAATGATTAGTTTGTTTCTTACGCACAACTTGATCAGGGTGACATAGATAACCCTGACGTGTTCAGCAGTATAAATTTGACGAGTCCTCTAAAAATGTTATAGTTTTGGTATGTTAGTATTAGTGATTGAAGTAGAGGAAGTGATTTAGTGGTGGATATTATATGGTAGAACGAATTATAGTCCGAGAATAAGATCCGAAACGGTTCATGCAAGGAATAATTCGATCTACACAGTGGAAGGTACAAAGGAATACGATTTCTAGAGTATCTAATAGGAATCGTGAAGCTTATGCGGCTCATCAAGTTGTGCATGAAAATCACACCAAGCATTTTTCTACGATTAAGTAAGGATGGAAGGTCTATTAAGAGCAATCTGCAAGAGTAAGAAGGCACCCTCACACCTTCATCCCAGTTGAGGCTACGCAGAACAATAAGTAAAAAGTTTTTCTGGACTGATTCTATACGGTCTTGGTGTACTTTGTACTGAGGACACCATACACACGAGCCGTACTCTAAAAACCGGACGAACAAGCGAAATATAGAGAGTCTTCGTTATATAGGGGTCGTCAAATTCCTTTAACCACCCTTTTATAAACCCAAGCACTCCCATGGCTTTATTTACCATGGTAGAAATCTGTCCAGAAAATTTTAACTTGGGGTCTAGTTTAACACCAAGATCATCAACCAATGTAATCTCGCAAAGAGAACCACCGCAGAGGGTGTGAGGAGCCAACAAGGGGCTGGAGCGATGAAATGTCGGCGCAGTACCTGAGTACACAGCAGGGGACTCGGTCAGGACGTGGTGAGAACAGAACTTCCCAGATCTAATCGGCCAAAAATATGGGACACAAGAATCAAAGAGTGTGTCAAGTACATTATAGAAAAGGTTTTTGCCTATCATAACGTCAGTGCACAAGTACAGAGAGGACCAATCGAAATCCCTTATCAGGCTATTAAGCTTCGTAAGCTCGGCCTTACGAAAGCACCGCTGTTTTAGAAAGCTTTACCTGATCGATCCAATACAGAAGGTCCAATATCGACCGATACTTCGAAAGTAGGATGGTAGGAGTCTTCAGGTATAGTGAGCGGAAGGGCTCGGGTTAATAACGCTATTATCGGATCCGAGACGAAGCACAGATCGAGCAATCGACCGAAGGCATTTTTCACATGGTTGACTTGAGACAGTGACAGGTCTAGCAAGCCGTCAATACAGTCATGTCGTGATATGGGCACAAGGTTGTTCGACTCGTTTACCGAAAACCAAACAGTGCCTGGCAAATGGAAATCCCTCAGAACTATCATGTGGACAGGTGCTGCTCGTATATAGAGATATCCGAAGACGGTGGAATGTACGAGCAGGTAATGAAAATAGAAAAGGCTGGAAGAATACGTTTTATACACAGGAATTCCAGGTCTTGTTGAACCTGAATATGAAATGATCCGACGTGAAGTTAGAGTCCACTGCGATGAGAACCCTCCTCCACGTCGAGACAAACGGTCATTTCTAAATATTGTGTACCGATCTGCCAAAACTTCGGAACTAAGGATGTCCGGTTTTAAACAGGTTTTCAGTTAACACAATAATATGGGACAAAATGTGAAACTTTCAAGATAGAGAATGCTGAGCTTATTACGTAAGCCCCTAGCATTCTGGTAAGTAACTAAAAAGAGAGGAAACTAGTTTTTGGATGGGTGGAAGTAGAGCGGGAAGATGAGGATTGAGCACTGGTCTGACTGCCGGGGAGAGTTATGGGGGCCTATTCTTCTTCTTAGCCTTATACTCTTTCACAACCAAGTGCTCCGGTCAAAAATTGGCAGAGCAAATGGTGTCGAATTGAGATGGGGAGACGCCTATCTTAAAAGAAGCTATCTCCCTGGCATAAGCGAAATTAAACTTCTCCACCTTTAGGGCTTCGGCTTTTATTTTGCCTTGCATAAAAGCAGTTACATAATTAGATGTAGGATCAGGGGCAAGCCGAGACAAAAAACTTGCCGCTTTTGGTGGGACACCCACCAGTGTTTTTGGCACCACAGGTGCGGTACCTGTGATGGCAATATCCGGTGGTCCCGGACGTACAACAACTGGCGGGTTCGTAATGGATGGGATAGCTATGGAGTTTGGTACGGACTTTACGGACACGGACGCTACAGTCGGCTGCACGATCTCCGAAGTGATGTATTCGACCGATGCCCTTGAAGTGGCAAACGAAATCAACTGCTGCGATGACGGAATGGTCGGAGTTAGTTTTTCAGATGCCGGCGGGCGTGAGGCAGTTGGCACTTGCAAGTCCCGCGGAGTGGACTTCTTGCGCCGCGGAGACTCAGCCAACAGCTGTAAACTGCTGCACTGAGTGTCCATGGCTAAGAGCCGATCGTATTGCTTCTTAAAGCCCACGATCAGCTCCTTAAAGTCACTCCTCGTCTGCCTCATAAACGAGCACATTTCGTTTTCGACCGCACGACATTCCTCACAACTATAATGCAGACCGTTGCGTTGTGAGATGGCATCACCCACACGGCCAGAAATACCTGCACACTTTGCGTGCACTACGCTTTCGCAAAGCCAGCAAGGTATGTTCGGCTGATCGTGAGTGATCTGCTTCTTGCTGGTTTTTTGCGCAGACCACAGAAAATTCCATAATTTAGTTTTTTTTTTTTTTTTTCAATAACAAAAAGAAAGTTCAAAACAAATAGCAATCAGACCACAGCGCAAGCAGTTTCTAAAAGCTATGTTTAAAGAAGAAATCGAAAAGAAAAGAGAGAGAACTACTGCAACAGCTTGTAAGTGAGAGAGCTACTGCAGAAAAGGTTTATGAGCGAGAGAGAACGAACAGTTAGTTAAGTTTAGGTGATATAGAAAGAGAGAGTTCCTAGACAAAATGTAAAACAAGAGAGCGGCCAAATGTATTTTTCTTACTTCCTGGAAGCAACAACAAAAACACAATTAACCGACGCACAAAATCGATTAAAAACGTCATGTTTATACACAAAAACTAGGCATGCACCCGCGGACTTGGATAGAAAATCAAATTAAAAATGTATTTATTAAATTTATTAGTCCAAACGCCGGTTGTTTTATAATATATAAAAGAAAGAAGCGGAGCGCAAGAAAAACCATATCTGGTCACTACAAAGAGAACGAACGATGATGACAAAGAGAATGAACGATGATAAACCGTTTGGAATCTTATGCTCAGACTAGAATTCCCTCTACCATATAATATCCACCACTAATTCCCTTCCTCTACTTTAATCACTAAGACTGTCATACTTTTCACGTAATTAGTATTTTCTTTTGTAACTTTGTAACTTTTTTTAGTTGTATTAAGCTCTAATTGTTGCTGAAAATTAATTTTATTATTGTGGCTATAGTTATGATCTGATCTGAACCAGGTCAACGATGATGAATTTTTGCTTTTTTTTCTTCGAAATTGTCGATTTTGTCGTTTGGGGCCAACTCCAAGGAAGGGATCGTTACGAAATTTTGAAACAAGTGTATTTGAAGTGTGCTAAAGTGGTATAACAGGATTTTGGGCAGAAAGTTTGGTTGCTCTAGCTCTTATAGTCTCTGAGTTCCAGGCATTCATTTGAATGAATTGCAAAGCCAACGCGTTGATGTGTGCAATAGGGAACGATGCCTCCAAATGGTTTTCTCCATTGTTTCTATACCTATGACCCGATCCGATGCAGATTCGGGCCTCTGATAGATATGGGCTTTCTCTATGATTCTGCATTTATCGTTTTCTATTAACTTCAAAACTATGGACGCCACAGATGTGCGTCCTTTGTGGGGGCCGGAAAAAATTTAGAAATTCATTTGTAGGAGTGAGATAGCACATCAGTCTGGAAAACAAATTGGTTGCTCGAGCTTTTTATAGTTTCTGAGCACTGGGCGACAAACAAGACGGACAGACAGACATGGCTATATCGACTCGGTTATTGATGCTGATCAATAATATATGTACTTTATGGGGTCGGAAACGCTCCTTTCTCTGTGTTACACAAATACAATATACCCTTTAACTCTCCGAGTGCGGGTATAATTACAGGACGACGTGTGAACAAACAGGGAAACACATAGATACAAATCTTTTGTTTATGCTGCTAAAAGCCCAAATAGTATATTTATTTTCTGATGGATTTACACTCATACTGAACGGACCTAGTGCTGTCATATGTTAGTCGTTAAGCGACTTATTGAGCCCGTGACACTGGGAATATCTTCGCAATCTTTCGACGTGATTATCTACAGGAGCTGATGACTTTCTCCCTGGCTTTCTGTAACTCATTGTTAATGTCACGTCATGTAATCCCACGTCATGTAATCCCCTCGTCATCTGTAAGTACATTTGCGTTGCAACCTAAACCATACCACCATAAAATCCGTTATGAGTACTAGTACCGTTAATTTAAAAAAAAAAAAACTGCAATAGTCGTATCGTGGTAATTATTACAAAGACGTGACATTTTGATCGGAGCTCATAATTTTTTTCTAAATTTCATATATCATTTTAGGAATTGCGTGGTGTTTAATTCCTTTGAATATAAATATTGGATCAGGGATGTGGACTTATCATAGTTGGAATCTTTTTGTTGCACTTTGTGCCGTACCCAGGTAATCAAAAAATTATAATGTTTCCATATATCTTTTATATTTTTATAATTCTAACTTCTCTTTATATATACAAATTGATCGTTGTCTCTAGTCCGAACCGATTTTTTTGTTTGTCATCATATTTATATGAACCGTAGGCTTTTCTTCATTTTTCATCCAGGCAACCACAATATGCTACAACGTGGCCTGAACGCTGGTCCCTATATAACGAGCGGAAACGTTGTTATCTGCTGTAGATGCCGCGACACTTCTTTTATACCTAATACTCAGTCAGTAGATATGTTTTTTTTTATACCCGTACTCGAAGAGTAAAAGGGTATATTGTATTTGTGGTAAAAGTGGATGTGTGTAACTTAGAGAACGAATAATTTCCGACCCTATAAAAGTATATATATTCTTGATCAGCATCAATAGCCGAGTCGATATAGCCCTGTCTGTCCGTCCGCCTGTCCGTCTGTCTGTCTGTCCGTCTTGTTTGTCGCCCATTGCTCAAAGGCTATAAGAGCTAGAGCAAGCAAACTTCTTATCCAGTCTGATGTGGTATCTCACTCCTAGAAAAATGTTTCAAAATTTCGCCCACTTCCACCCCCACAAAGGGCGCACATCTGTGGCGTCCACAATTTTGAAGATAACATAAAACTAAAAATGCAGAATCATAGAGAAAGCGCCTATCTATAAGAAGCTCGAATTTGAATCGGATCGGATTATAAGTATAGCCATTATGGCTATATATCTCCATTATGGAGATAACAATTTCGAGAAATATGGTTCCCTCTCGCTCGCACTCACACACCAACGTGTCGTGCCCATTCGTACAGATGAACGCCTGGATCTCAGAGACTATAAGAGCTAAAGCAACCAAATACCACTTCATACCTGTGATACCACTTCAGTACAAGTATATTTCAAAAATTTCGTCACGCACCCCTTCCGACCCCCAAAAGATGAAAGTACACAATTTTTGAAGATAGAAAAAAAAAAAGAAAAATGCAGTATCGTAGAGAATGACCATATCTACCAGATTGCGGAATTTGGTTCAGATCGGATTATTATTGAACCTACAATGATGAAATTAGTTTTCAGCAGCCAGCCGCTAACCCTTCACTCGTGTAGTGTTGTTGTAAGAAGTGATGTAAACGTAGATGACAGATGCAGGAAAACAATATAAAATGTAAAAAATGACAAAATATTTTTAAAATCCTACATAAACACTTGTCTACTGACTGAATACGGGTATAAGAGTAGTGTCGCGATAACAGCGACACAAAACGTCATATCTCCTTAAAATAATTTATCTGTTTCAATTTGTTTCTCTTTTCTTTTCAAGCTCGTTCTCCTCCACCATAGAATACACACTGCATAAAACAGAGTGTGCGATCGAAAGAGTGGGTTGGGTTAAGAAAAAAGGTTAGATATGGCAAATAAATTTCATATTTTTGCTATAATAAAATTCCGATGTCAAACAGATTCAGCAATCTGTTAAATACAGTCATTTTCTATGATTCTAAGCTTCAAAGCTATGGATGCCACAGACCTAATTATACCCGTACTCGAAAAGTAAAAGGGTGTATTGTATTTGTGGTAAAATTGGATGTGTGAAACATAGAGAAGGAATAATTTCCGACCCTATAAAGTATATATATTCTTGATCAGCATCAATAGCCGATGTCTGTCCGTCTGTGTGTCTGTCTGTCCGTCCGTCTTGTTTGTCCCAAATTAATCGGAGGCTGTAAGAGCTAGAGCCACCACATTTTTTTTTTTCCAGACTGATGTTATATCTTACTCCTAGAAATTTGTTTTAAAATTTCGCCCCACCCACTTCCGCCCCCAAAATGAGCGCACATCTGTGGCGTCCACAATTTTGAAGAAAGCAGAAAACGAAAAATGCATTAATATAGCCACAATAGAGAAAACCATCTCGAGAAACATCATTTGCTCTTTTTCGCACTCACACAAAAGCGAGTCGATTTGGTTTTTCGTACAAATGAGCGCCTCGATCTCAGAGACTATAAAGTCTAGAGCAACCAAACTTTTGTCCTGACTCCTGTGATATCTCTTCAGTGCAAGTTTATTTCAAAATTTTGCCATGCCCCTCCCGCACCTATAAAAGACGAAAATCCACAATTTTGAAGATAGAAAAAAAACGAAAAGTGCAGCATCGTAGAGAATGGTCATATCTACCAGATTCCCGAATCTGGTCTCGATCAGATCATTATTATAGCCACAATGATTAAATGAATTTTTCAGTAGCGAGCTGCCCCACCCCCCGCTACACTGATTCTCTCACACTCACACACTGCTCACACGCTCTGCCTTGTGCAGTGTACGTATGTTGCTGTGAGAACTGATGTAGATGTAGATGACAGATGCAGCAAACAAATGGAAAATGTAAAATGTAAAAATTGATGCAACATTTGAAAATTCCACATAATTCACATGTGTACAGACTGTGTACGGGTATAAATGTGACTCCGTACGTTCTTTCTCGTTTTTTTGTGTAAATTATAATAAGTGAATCTTTCACTTGAGAACGATAAACAGAACATTCATTCTTATTTGTTTTACAATTTCATTTATATAATTTTTTTTAGTTAGCATACATTTGACATACCTTAGAAAGTTCCAGCTTCTGTCCCTTTGGCTATCTTTCGATTCGTCGGTAAAGACGGAGAGATTGTTCTGCCTAAGGAAAGTGTTTCGCTTTCATTCGTCCCTGACAAGTATGTGACCGTCAAAGTTTATTTTCCATTATAACTCCGAAACGCATTAGTCACACGGCCAGACCGATCTTCCTCACGAAATATAGTGGCGTGGCCATAAGCCGATGGCTTGAGGAACCGCGCGCTTAAAAACCTCACGGCGCTGCCCCAGCCTTGCACTTAAGGTGGAGGTCTATTGATTCCAGGTCTAGCAGGGTGTCCAGAGCAGCGTGTGCGGTGGATTTGAGAGATCCGATGACCCCAAGGTATGCTGACCGTTGGACTCTACGGAAGTTCTCTAGCTGGGATCTAGTGTTAGCCGCCATCCACCATACATCCAAAGGATGATGTGAGGTTTAAGCACCATGGTCGTCCAAAAGTCTTCCTACAGATGCAGAAAGCTACCATTGCCCTTTTTCTTCATTAACACGGTCTTTCTCTTCCGAGTCAAGTATGTCACCAAGATGCTTGGCTTCGATCGTAAACTCAAGTCGTTCCACCAATTGATTGTAGTTTGAAGCCCGGTAACTTATAATTTCGCGATGTTGTTAAAGGTCCTCATTGTAACCTCCAACTTTTCGACTTAATATCTACAATGCCTCAATTTACGTACTACTCTATAAGGTCCTAAATATTTTAGCTTCAACTTAAATCCTGCCCAAAACTGTGTTCGTTTGATGGCAACCAATTCGACAATCTCGCACTCGCTTTCTTTTTTCGATTCTTATTGTACGTCTTACTATTCTCTTCCTGCATTCTGGCTTTATTTTTTTTCGCAGTCTCGCGTAGCTCTTCCTTTTCGGTGTTTAATTCAGCTAGAAATTCGTCTTCCAAAAATGCCTTTTAAATCCATATCATATACCATCTTCATCTGAAGGCCTGTCAAAATCTTAAACGGAGACACTTGAGTACTCCTAGGCGGCGAAGAATTTATTAACTGTTGCACCCTTTGCGACATTCTTATACCATGCCTTAGGATCCTCTGCACACAACTTGGTCAACAATAATAAGACTGTCCGTTTTAAACGCTCAACTTGCCCGTTCCTTCTCGGCACCCCAGTGGCAATAAGCAAATGCTGTATGTTTTGTGAATCACAGTATACCATAAATACGTTTAAAGTAAACGCCGTACCTCGGTCAGTAACGACTCGTGTCGGATTTCCAAAAAAACTCAGATTTTGCCAATGCTCTTCGTCGGGTACAAGCACACATACTTCGAAAGCATCCACTACTACCAAAAAATATGATTGAACCGTTTTTAGTTATCTCCATTGGTCATGACATGATCAATATGCAAAGTATTCAACGGTTCGTCTTCCTTATCAGAAAACCTTCTTTCTGACCCTGTTTAGCCTCACTCACGATACGTTCCAAACATGATTAGACAATTATCTCCACCTTACTCACCAAGCTCGGTATATAATAATCTCTTTTGTACCAGATCGGCAGTCTTCTTTACTCCAAAATGACCTTACCTATGGGCCTTTTTTTCTTCTTTTTCTTTTCTTTTTCCATGCTGGAAGGTATAACAATGAGTTTCTTAATGGGATCATTATGCAAAATGCCATACTGCATATAAAAGTCATGGTACGATCCTTGTTCTAACACCTTAACAACCACGCTTGCCCATTCGTCCAATTCGTCCCATTCTTTCTAATAGAAGACATGGTTTTTCTTAAAGCTCAACCTCAAAATCGTGCAAAAATATCATCACCCAGCGTGTCACTCTTAATGGAACGTCTCGTTTTTTCATAGTCATTGCAAAAGCATTGCAATCCGTAACAATCTTTATTTTCATTCCAATTACGTATACTCTCCATTTGTTCATAGCCTGGATTGGCGGCGGCTGGCTGGTTAATGTAGGGGGGTGTCGGGTTCTGCACTCGTGCCAGCGACACGGTCATTGCCTCGGTTGCACCGGAGAAATGAGCTGAGTGTAGTTTAGGGTCTTGATACTTTGGTCATTGACTCGGTTGCACCGAGAAATGACCTGCGTGGAGTTTTGTAACTTGGGAGTGGATTGTGTGAGAGGGTGTTGTTGGTTTTGTGTATATGATGGAAGTTCTTATTTGGCGCGTTTGTCGATTTCGCAGAAATCGATCGGTGCGTGTGGCTTGCAATTTACAGTGTTTGTGAAATTTGTGGAGTAATGTTTGCTGTGGTGTTGTTGGTGTATATATATATATATATATATATATATATATTGTGTGGAAGTAGGTTATCTTAGTACTAAGAATAGGTTATCTTAATAAAGATTGTAACGAGCCCTGGTCCCAGGGGGGCATTCCTCAAAATTATATTGCAGTCCGTTATGTTGTGAAACACTTTGCGTGCACGACGCTGTCGCAAAGCCAGCAAAGGAATGTTCGGCTGATCGGCGAAAAAAATTTAAAACAATTAGCAATCAGACCACAGTGCAAGCAATTGCTAAAAGCTATGCTTAAAGAGAAATCGAAAAAATAAGAGAGAACTGCAGCAACAGCTTGTGAGTGGGAGCGCTACTCCACAGAATGTTGGGTGATAGAGAGAGATAGAAAAAAGCTAAAACAATAGAGCGGCTTTATTTAAGTGCTTACGGAAAGCAACAACACAAACACTGACGCACAAATTTATAAAATACTTTGTGTCTTTACACAATTCATAGGCATGTACCCGCGGATTAGGAAAGCAACTCAGTTAGAGAGAAATTTAGTAACTTTATTAGGACAAACACCGGCTGTTTTAATAAATAAAAGAAAGAAGCGGGAGCGCAAGAAAAACACGTCTGGTCACTACGAAAGATAACGAAGATAATATTTTCTGGTGCTATTGTGTCTCATACGAGATACTCAATTTCGTTCATTGTCGGCGGTGCCGTTGGATTCGTCATCGGTGACATCTGAGCAACACAGGGTGTGTATTCATGAGGAGCTCTAGCGCAGAATCGCTGCTTTCTGAAAAGGTACTGTACTGTACGTATTGCAGCTGAGGCGACATTCTGTAACGAACACGGTAGGAGCCGTTTCGGCCTGCCCCTCTGTCTACTGGTTGGACGGCCTAGCTCGGGGAGATTGGCGTGGGTTCGGTGCTGCCTCGACATCTGCATTACTATAAAAAACTCGTAGACAAAGAAAAAAAAACAAAGAAACTCCTTTCGAAACCGGAGAACCAAGATGATAGAGCTCTCCGTCTGTACCCCCCTACCTGTAGGACTCCATCGAGCCTACCCTATACGTTACTGCGGAGCTGGTTGCTAGAGGAGCCCGCCCTAAGAATCTAGCAGAAATTCATTTTAAGTCGTATAATAGTAGAAAAGAAATACTAATTATACATGATGTGTCTTAACTAATAAGAAGATATATGCTAACGAGAATATAAATGTGTAGTCATGTTTACGGTTTTCTTTCTTAACTTCATAATTTCACTTACAAAACGAGAATGGGAGAAAATAAGAAAAATAGAAGAGAATATAAACAGAAAGCTCTTCGAAAAAAGGTCTCGAAGTTGCTAGCCATGCACATAAAAGCTCGCATGTGCAAAATAAATGATATAACGTGTGCATGTGCATATGCTTCTAATTAAAGTTTACCAAATCGGCAAAAACTCGGCGGGCGCAAAAAGCTCACCTGGAATGATCGGAATTCATGCACATACATACGTAAATCACAGCTAGCCGTTAGGGCTAGCTTAACCATTTCTTTTTATATGTATGCATCGTGAATGCATGCTTACACCGGATGGGCGGTACTCACAATTCGTTGAGTCCATCGAAGTCAGCAGGCCTGTCGACGTTGATGAAGCTAAAAGATGAGTTTATGTGTAGGGAATGATGGGTTAAATGTCGTTAGCGGCGCATAACCAAAAGCAAATCGAAATAAACATATAAGTATGACTTATTCATAAGTATTTAAATAAAAAGTAAACTCCAGTTACGCGATGATACTAATCAAAAATTCCAGCAGAATCGCGCGAGATGACGATCCATTTTTTTTTCCTACACTTCTAGGGCTGGGGTAGTGGCGTTTACCCTTATTTGCCACCTGGGGTTTTCTCCCTGGTCTTTCACGGTCCAACGGCACATAGTGGACTCATAGCTGAGAATCTAGGATTTCTAGATGGTATTTATGTCCCGTCCTAGTCCTCACATCGATGCTCGCCTTAGTGGGCCCATGCCTGACCACAGGTCAGGGGAATATGGGGCCACGAGCTGTGTCAGGGGGCCGGCGGCAATCACCACTTCTACACCGAAAAAGGTACGGTAGCCGGTGATGATGCCAAAAATACAGCGGCTGTGCGGGAACACGTCGGAGGCACCCTGTGGTAGACTGTGGTTAAGACCGAGTTTCCATATCACCCTACTACATACCGTATCTTGAGGTTATATCCGGTTATATAGATTTTTTTTTCCAAATTAGGGCCGAAATATATATTAGAGCGCATTTTGTATGAAGGTACGACTCTATCCCACTTTTTTATTTGAACGGATGGTTATAATTGGCCGAACAACACTTGATTTAAATCGCAGTTTATTTTTCGTTTTAAGGCACACGATGTTGAATATTATACTTAACAATGCCAATATTAGCACATCTGCACTGGACCACAGTGAAAATTGGAAAAAAAAAACGCAGTCAGGCTCAGAGCGCAATCCTAGGGAGCTTGACTGTGGGGAGAAGTCCAACTAGCTTTGGTCTTGGAATGCGGGAAAAGTCCAATTAGCTTTGATCGTGGAAAGTGAGTGGAGAAAAGTCCAATTAGCTTATCAGCTTTGGTACGAAATGCATGCAAGTTGAGCTTGCGTACGATCGGAGCTTTACAGTAGCGTCTACGAACCTATGCATAGCTGTGTGAAATATGAAAGCTTTACAGTCGCCTCCGTAAAACGTGGTATGGCTCTCTGAAATGTTTTACACGTACAAAATCACTCGCACCCTTACAACACCCCCACCAGATTTTATCTTAGGTGCTGGCCTAAGATAAAAAGCGATTACAAAAGATAAGGGTGCTCCTTAGCGAACATCACCAGATATCTTTCGCGTGAAAATTTCCTAACTCCTTACCATTCATATCTTCTAAAAGGTGGATCGATTGTCCCAGTTTATTCTTGATACGAGCTTTGGTACCAATTGGAGCCAACTTAGCACTAAAAGCTGTCTATCGCTTTTACTCAACGAAAAATTTCGTTTGATAACTTCTGCCCAATCTCAAACGTACGTACTTTCGACCGAAGGTTGTATGTACTTTGATTCTTATCATACGCCTTTTTCAAGTGTTTGTCAATATCATCTCTTATTCTTTGGAACTCGTCTGCTCTTGGAAGGTTCGCTGTGCCTTCGGTTAGCAATTAGATTCTTCTCAACAGATTATAATCCTTCCCATGGGAAATCATTTGTTGCCCGAACACTATAAAGTATGGTGAGCCACCTATCGACTGATGGATCGAACTTCGAAGGAGCTGTTAATACTACATAAGAAGCTGTCCCATTCCGTTGATCAGAACGAATATATGCTCGCAAGGGCAGCATTGATCGATCGATTTACCCTTTCTGCGGCATTCGACTGTAGTGCATATGCGCCAGTACACATGTGTTGGACGCCATAAATCGAGAGGAAATCTTCAAAGACACGGCTTTTAAATTGAGTGCCATTGTCAGTGACGATGATTTCCGGTACACCGAAACATGGAAATATATCTTAGTAGTGTAATAATGTTGGTTTCAAACAAATTAATCATTTTTAATTTGACAGGTGGTGGTGGGGGGTGATTAATGATCGGTAAAAGTGACAGATGGGGGGTGGGGGAGGTAGTGATTGATCGTTAATTATGGTAAAAGTGACAGGTGGGAGGTGGGGGAGGTAGTGATTGATCGTTAATTATGGTAAAAGTGACAGGTGGGAGGTGTGGGAAGGCAATTAACGATCGTTAATTACGGAAAAAAGGGTTACATTCCTATGTTGAAAGCCGCAGGCGGTTTTTTGACCTAGATAAATAAAAAGGCAGAGGTGGTTTTGACTATCAGCTACTCTGGGTTACATTACTGTGGTATTAGGTGGGGAGGGGTAATTAATGACCCATAAATATCAAAAGGGTTCACAAGCTCATGCGTAAGTGGTTCACACGGTGATAGGTGGCGGGGGTAATTAATGACCAATGTGCTTGCATGATCATGTTTACACACACCTTAGTAACGATACAGGGACGGGCTATTATCAATAGGGCACACATGCTCATGCGTCAGTGGTTAACTGGATTGTTTTTGTTGTGTGTCTGGAAAGCTCAATGCCGACTCAGCGCGTAGCGCCGAAGTGTGGGACTCTAACCCACTAAAAACCAGTATACCCACCAAGCCCGGGTCCCGGCGGGACTGTCGCGAGACATTACTTCGCCGGGCGGAGATGCCTTTCGGCTCATCTATTTGACGAATTTCTGTCTATCTCCTTTCCTTGCGTGCTCTTTCTTCGCGACGCAGTTTGGTTAACATTACTGCGGCCATGTTGCTTATCGCAGCCCAGTTTCGTTCCGACTCCAGTAGGCATTGAGCCAGGTTTGCAACAGCAGGTGCCCTTCCAAGTTTGTTGCTGAGGACTTCCCGATCATGCTGGAACCTAGGACATTCAAAGAAGCAATGTTCTGCGTCTTCGGCGACCCCCGTGCAGAGCACACAGAAAAGGGTCGTCCTCGTGCTTGAACCTATGCAGGTAGGATTTAAAGCATCCATGTCCTGTCAGCAGTTGGGTCAGGTGGTACTCCCACTTGTCCATGCTTACGGCTCAGCCAACTCTGTACGTCCGGGATTAGCCTATGGGTCCAACGCCCCTTGCTGCTATTGTCCCACTCGATTTGCCATCGCCTCATTGTGCGCTGCCTTGCGTCATCTCTGGACTCCTGTTCATTCGTGCCTCGGTGTGTCCTTAACCCTGAGGCTTCTGTTGCCAGCAGGTGGATAGGTATCATCCCTGCCACCACTAGTGCGGCGTCTTGGGATACCGTCCTGAATGCGCAGCATACCCTCAGGGCGCACAATCTCTGCGCCGCGTTGCATTCGCGGGCATACGACTTATGCCTCACTGCATCTGCCCATATTGGCGCAGCGTACATCAGCGTCGAGCTGACTACGCTCGCTAAAAGCATCCGCCTCGGCTGTTTCGGACCTCCAGTGTTTGCCATTATTCGAGCAAGAGCAACTGCTGTCTTGCCGGCTTTGCTGCTGGCATACTCCATGTGCTGCTTGAACTGAGTCTATGATCTAGCATGACTCCCAGGTACTTTAGACTTGCGCTGGACCTTATAGTGGAGGCTCCAACTTGGATAGTGGCCGTCTCAACCACCTTCCTGCTGCTTATGAGCACCGCCTCGGTCTTATGGGTGGCTAGAGCCAGTCCCCTCCCGGATAGCCACGATTTGGCACGATCTACGGCGTCGTTGCAGATTCCTTCTGCCTCTTCTTTTTATATTTTGCCACTGCGACTATAGCAATATCGTCGGCAAAACCTACCACCGTGGCTCCCATTGGCATGTCCATCTTCAGAATTCCATCATACATGATGTTCCACAGCAGCGGTCCGAGTACCGATCCTTGGGGAACACCTCCAGTGATTTGGTGCTCACGTGTTCCCTTATTCGTCTCGAATATGACCACTCGGTATCGCAGATAGTCGGAGATAATCATCTGTAGATACGCCGGTACTTGGAACTTTTTTTTAACGCTTCCAGTATGTGGTCCCAACAGGCAGAGTTGAACGCGTTCTGGACATCGAGTGCTGCCACTATGCCATACTCTTTTGCTTCCATACATCCATCGGGTGCCATCTATAGCTCGCTTTGCTATTTCGCATACCTCGCCGATTGCGTCCACCGTAGAGCTACCTTTGCAGGAACCCATACTGCCTCGGTGAGAGCTGATGCGTCACTGCTTCCTCCAGCCTCGAGTGAATTATGCGCTCGAGTATCTTACCCACTGTGTCCAGCATGCAGAGTGGTCTGTAGGATGATGGCTCCTCAGTCGGCTTGTTGCCTTTGGGTATAAGTACCAGCCGCTGTCGCTTCCATGGTCTGGGGAAAAGTTCCTTCGGCCATGCACGCATTGAAAGAGCCCCACATACGCTTGTGGATTTGACTCCATTGCAATGCGTAGTACAACATTTGGGACACCATCAGGTCCGGGGGCTTTGCCATCTTTTGGTCCGCTTTATGGCTTCGAGGATTTCTGCTCCTGTAGTGGATTTTAATTTCGGGTGGCTGGATTCTGTCCATCACCCTTTGACTGCCACTTGCTCTGGGAAAAGAGTTTCCACAATGTTTTCCAGCAGATCTGCACACATTGGCGGCGGGGAGCTGAACACTCGCAGCTTTTTCATCACCAGCCTGTATGCGTAGCCCCAAGGGTTCGCATCTACATCATCGCAGAGCTTTTCGAAGCATTTTCTTTTTGCTCTCTTTGATCTGCCTCTTCAGGAGGCGTCTGCTCTCCTTTGTATTCCCCTTGGAGCCTCTCGAATTCCGGGGATCCTCTTGAGCGTTGATATTGCCGTCTTTTTTGGTGACATTCCCGCCTGGCACTGGCTATATCTGCAGTCCACCAGTATGTTGGCCTGCGCCTACCAGGGGTCGGGCTTTTCCTTAACATGGAGGCGTCACATGCAGCCAGCGTTTGGATAGCCAATTGGCTTGCTCTTTCAGCGGCTGTCCCGCTAGTCTCAAAATTTTCGAACATAGCTCGGACCATATCTGGCTCTAGCGTGTCGATCTTGTACGCGATCTGCTTGCTCTAGGAACGCGTTGTGTGTTTTTCGCATCCTGGATTTCGCAAATCAGGGGCTTGATGATCGCTTCCGGTGTATAGGTTGCTGACCTTCCAGGTTGTTCTCGAGCTAAGGCTGCTGCTCACGAACGTTAGGTCTATTATAGACCCCGTTCCTGCTCTGCAGAATGTCTGCTGGGTGCCTGTGTTTAGCAATACGGCATCGAGCGTTGCAAAGCATTCCAAGAGTGCCTGCCCCTTGCGTTGGTCCGCGGGCATCCCCACTCTGTTGCCCATGCGTTAAAAGTCACCGGCTATGAGTGTAGGGTGTTTGTCCCGTGCATCATCCGCAATACCTTCCAACACGGCAGTCGCCTGTTGCAACGTGAGGCTCGGTGGCAAATAGCAGCTGTAGACGTAGACATCGTTGAGCCTGGCTCTGGCAAATCCATCTCCGGCACGCGAGTGTCGTAGTTGCTGCGTGGGACTCCCACAGCCCATATCGCTGCTTTTTGTTGCAATCAGCGATCCACTCACCGGAGTTACGATTGCGGTACTGCTCACTTATGACGGCTACGTCAATACGGTGCTCCGGATGGTTTGCTCCAGTAGTTGCTGGGCCACCTCGCAGTGGTTGAGATTGAGTTGGAGGATTTTCATCTGTCCCTCGTCTGCTGGATCGCCTTTTGGTACTGCGGGCACCTCGAACTCGTCGTTTGGTGCTTCGTGTCCTTTTCGCCCGGTGGCGCTTGCAAACAATGCATGTTGGCTGGACTTTGCAGTCTTTGGCCTGATGATCCGCTCCTGAGCAGTTATAGCAGCTCTTTTGAGAAGTCCTGAGCACTCTTGCAGTTCAGCGCGATGTGCCCAAACTCCATGCACTTTATAGCATCTTTTTAGGTGTTATTTTTTGGGTCGTATCCTGCAATACCCCCATCCCAGGCGGATTCTTCCTTTCTCCATAAGTTTGCCTGCTACTGCCGGTGAGACTTTCAGCGTCAGTGTCTGGGTGCTCCTGTAGGCTGGTCTGATGGCAATGACTGCAGCCTCATTGACGTCCACCCCTGCCTGCTCTGTGAGCTCCGCTAGCACTTCCTCTTGAGTGGACACCTCGTCTATGTCCTTTTACCTCCACGATCACCGTTTCAGTAAGACATCTTACTTCGGCCGTGCTTCCTAGCGCCTCTTTGACAGCTGCCTGCATTTCCTGAGTTTTCGGGTCCGCCGATTTCTCCAGGACTAGCAGAAGCTCTCCTTTCGCTGTGCGTCGAACCCCTTGCACCGATTGGCCCAGCTCCTAAGGCTTGGCTCGTTTTTCACCTTCCTTAGTATGTCCGCGTATGAGACTGCGGCAGTGGTGGCAATGACTATAGCATCGCTACGTGGGGGTCTTGGTCGGTGCTGCTTTGGCTTCGGCTTTTGCCTAGCTGCGACCGTTACCCAGCCATCCGCTCGCTCTTTTGGAATTTCGCCTTGTCCCTTGTGTGGTGCGGCATCCCTTCCTGGGGCTTCTTGGAGACTCTTTATGTTTTGGGACTTTTTGTGCCCATGTTTTGCCTTCTTTGAGGTTGGTGAGGTTGGAGAGGGGTGGGTGGCATTTCGGGCCTCTTGCCGCGCCTCTTTCCTACCCGCTCGGTTCCTTCCGGTTCTTCCGGCTGGCTGGCCTTGTTGCAGGCTGCTCCGCAGTTGCCGCTTGCTCCGCACTGTCCGCCTGCCAGTACGACTCCACCTCTCTTTGTAGATAATCGATCTCATCTACCAGATCCCTCATTGGATTGGTGATGGATCTCTTCGGAAGCACCATCAGCTTCCTCAGCTCTCTAGCCTTCGTCCCAAGCTCGCCAGTTGCGCCATTCTCTCCTCGGCTAGCATGCTCAACTTGCGGGCGCTGCAACGATGGGGAGAGGACCTTGCGCGCTCTTCCACTGCCTCAATCGGCTGCGTTGGTGATCTGGCTATCGTGGCCCTTCCCTAAACGGATTCTCATCATCCCATGCGAACGAGCTTGTCAGCGGGTACTGCAAGCTGCCGCTGGTTCCGGTTCCGGTTCAGGAGGCTGCTCATCACTGATCGGAACCTTTTCCGCCAGTCTGGCAACGCTGTTGCACCGCTGATATCGTTTCCGCACACTTATTTGGTGTGACTGATCAGCAGCGCCTTGTCAGCTGTTCCGTGGTCGTTTCCCAACACCACTTGCAAGATGTTTGGCCAAAATTAGCACAAAACATGTGAACAAGCAAGTGGCGCCAATAAAGGATGGAGGCAAGGAAATCAGGCACTTACCTGCGGTTCCTCCCCCTCTTCGACCGTGGGTCCGCTGGCGTCAATGTTTCCAATTGGATTTGAGGGAAAAGAAGTTACTTCCCCGACCTGTGAGCGTGGCGTGGTTTGCAGGTAGGTACTGCAGCACTACCGTGGCTCTTGCTGACGTTGTTTTCCTTTCCTAGGCAGATTCCTGTGTTCAATTCGACAGATTCACGGAGCGATACAAAAACGCGACCGCACTCATAGAATCACACACTCTCTCTCTGGTTAACTGGATTGTGGGAGGGGAAGTGTGTGCGCACGATCATGTTTCTCATGCGTGCACATGCGTAACGTTGGTAAAGTAGCTACCATCGCCATCGGTGGTTTTGTTTAACAGGCTCTCTTGTGTGTCTAAAGATATTAATTGATTGATTGTTCATGGCTAAAGAGTGGGTAATACAGAAATGTGTTGAAGATGTGTACCTTGGTGGTTTTGTTTAACAGATACTCTTGTGTGTCTGAAGATATTAATTGATTGATTGTTTATGGCTAAAGAGTGAGTAATAAAGAAATGTGTTGAAGATGTGTACCTTTGTTTACACTCACGCACACACACTCACACCTGATCACTAACATCCCAGATAACCAGAGATCTTAGAGGCTAGATGAGATGGCACGTTACTAGATTGCTAGGGATGGTGGGAAGAGAGGGGGTATGTGTGTTTGGTGCAACCTTTTTTTGCTTTTGCTACGCATTCAAAAGGAAAGAAGGTAAGAACAAAAATACAATAGATTTTTTTTTTTTTTTTTGTTTTTAGACAAGTATTCGTTTATTTAGAGAATTGTATTACAACTGGTTTTGTATTTCATCAGATATGTTAATGTATGTATGTATGTATGCATGTGTGTGTGTATCTATTTTCTAGTTTTTGAAATTTTGAAATTAAAACCTTAGCATCTGCCCGATCTCTTACAATGTGGTGGCAGCTACACACTAAATTGCTAGGGAGGGAGGGATTTCCCGCACAGAATACCTTTTTGTTAGGTAGTCAAAGAACGTTCTATCGTATATTTTATTCAGATTCAAGGTCAAATATACCATCGAGCTGGCTCTTCGTTACCTTTCGAGAACGCATACCACCCATTTTGGCAATTATATTTTATCGGGAACGCGGAAGACGAAGCTGATAGTCGGTGTGCCATTATTACCAACACGCGAAAAAAAAATGGTTTTCGATTTGCAAGATATGTTCCATGAGCATAACGAATTGGTTCAGTTATTCAAAACTTCTCCTGATTGAATGCCATCGGACGATCATAAAATAAAATATTCGAGCTGATAAAACATAAAACACCGGGTGGCCAACATGCAAGGCGTATCAATGCACAAAACAGTTGACGAAGTGGTAATAGTCATAGTTGGTGACCAATATAAAAATCGTGACATTGTGCTTCATCGTAGAAATGAGCAACTTGACCGTGTATCCAAGACTCATCGCTGTTATGATTCATTACAATATCAGATATTGTTTTTGAGCGGCCAAGATGGATATCATTTCAACATTAAAATTATAAATTCAGTTAACGGTAAATTGATGAATAATTTATGATTGATTTATATTTTAATTGAAATTAAATTTAATTGAATTGTATGTCGAGAAGGAAAAAGAAAGTTAGTGCTATGAATTATTACGCATACAGGCTGTAGATACTACACAATCCAGACAAACCACACATTGAAGTGTCCAGCACTTTTTCACCAGTATATTGTTGACATGTATGCACAAATTTGATCGGAACTGTTGAATTTCCTTCGATTCAACCAAAACCAAAATACGTTCCGGAAGAGTATGTTCATTTGCGTGATGCTATTTACATCGATGGAACTGCACAAAACGTTGGAAGTATGATAATATTACCGTCATCGTATGGTTGAAGGGAAATGCTCCAAACGTTTTCCAAAAAATTTGACCTCCGATATAGTAACGGGCAACAATGGATATTCCGAATATCAGCATCGATCAACTGAAGATAATGGTCATTCGGTAAGTTTGAGAGTTCAAAATCAAGATTTCGAAATTGATAATCGTTGGGTTTCTGCGATATATTTAAAGATTTATAAAGCGCACATAAACGTAGAGGTCTGCATTTCAGTTCAATCTATTAAATACATTTGCAAGTACATCCACAAAGGAAGTGATATGGCTGTTTTGGAGCAGTTGCTAATGTTACCAATGAAATCACTCAATTTCAAATGGGCAGATACATCAGTTCAAATGAACATTATCATTTCCGCTCCATGAAAGGCATCCAACTGTAGTTCATTTAGCTGTTCAGCTTGAAAAACGGTCAACGCGTTTTTTCACACCCGGAAATACAATGCGAAGAGCTGCGCAACCACCAGCACCAACTTTTACTGCATTTTTTGCGTTGTGTCAAGCAGATGATTTTGCGAAAACATTGCTTTACGCTGAAGTACCCGAATATTATACGTGGAATAATTCGTCAAAGGTTTTTCAAAGGCGAAGACGCGGAGCAGCCGTTTATGGTCAGCCAAAATTGTTTCACTCAGATTCGATAGGACGAATTTAAACAGTTCATCCTAATAATCAATCCTAATATTATTTGCTATTGTTGATAATAAATGTTCGTGGACCAACATCATTTGAATCTATTCGAACTGTTGATGAAGAATTGTGTGGGACGTATCGCAAAAGCATGCGAACGATTGAATTTGCTTGAGAATGACATGCATTGGGATCTTACACTTGAAGATGCAGTATTGTCATCAAGTCCACATCAAATTCGGACACTTTTCGCAATTATTATTGCCACGTGCAGTCCAGCAAAGCCATCTAAATTGTAGCAAAAACATTAAAATTATTTGTCAGAGGATTTTTTCGATTGCGCCGTCAAACGGGTGATATAAACCAGGACTATACGCCGGAAATTTACAACGAAGCATTGATCGCTATTGAATACCTTTGCTTGATAATGGCATGCAAAGCATTAGCTCAATTAGGTATGACAGCGCCTAATCGTAAAAATACAAGACCTTTTCAACAAAGAACTGGAGCGTGAACAACAGTATGATCGTGCCGAGCTTAATGCGTTTGTGCAAAACAATGAGCCAATGTTAAATATCAATCAAAGAACGGCTTACGACCAATTATTGCGAGCTATCGAAGAACAACATGGTGGACTGTTCTTTTTGGATGCAGCTGGAGGTACCGGAAAAACGTTTGTAATTTCGATTATTTTGGCTTCCATCCGAGCACAAGGTAGAATCGCATTGGCTCTGGCTTCGTCAGGCATCGCTGCCCTTAAGTTGCCCTTGAACATGCAGGCTGACGATAATCCTACATGCAACATTTCAAAAAAGATCTGCAATGGCGAGAGTGCAGCAGCAATGCTGTCTTATTGTATGGGATGTACTATGGCAAACAAGAAGTCACTGGAAGCACTAAATCGTACGTTGAAAGATATTCGTGGAGATAATCGATTGTTTGGTGGTGCATTGATATTGTTAGCAGGTGATTTCAGACAAGTCAAACAAGGAACTGCTGCTGATGAAATTAATGCGTGTTTGAAAACATCTAATTTGTGGCAGTCTGTAAAAAACACTTAGATTGACTACAAATGTACGTGTTCAATTGCAAAATGATGCTTCAGCAGATTTGTTTTCCAGTCAGCTGACTCTTAATGTAAGGAATACTTCGAAGCAATACTTGATTTAGAGTGTGTTTCCAAATCAGTACTATAAATTTGTAGAAAATAATCTGTGTGTATGCATCTATCTCCTCAATGTATGCACCAAATTGCATGCGGTAATCAAAAAATATCTCAAATTTGGTCTAAAAATGTGTGTTTAAACGTCTATTTCATTTCATTTTGTGTCATTCTGTAACAGAACATTTTATGATAGATTTTTTTTTTTTAGAACTTTTTAAGATTTTTAGAACCGATTTGCACGGTTTTGCATTCGTTGAAAAGGCTCCGTTAGATTTATAGCAAAGAAAATTCACGAAAAATTTCAAAAAGAAAAGCGGAAAATGCATTTGTATTATCTACTATATACTACATACATCGCCAAAACCAATTTTTAAGTAGGCGCCGGTGCGTGATACATTGTTTGACAGCTACTCATTGTTCTCGGCTCAGTTAATTTCATGTGACAAACCGGGATTGTGTTCACTGTGAAAACGAAATTAAAAAAAAAGTTATTCGTTTCCTCATATTTCAATTGGAAACCATCAAATCAATCACGTGTATTTGACAGCAGGCATTTGTCTTTAAGGTGGTAAGTTGAACTGTGTAAATTATGTGGATCGTGCATTTTAGAGGTTAAAGTGGACAGAGTCCACAGTCCAAAATGCCTATAGGACGACGTGCGAACATCGGCCGCCGCACAAGAACATGCAAGCCAGCAACAAGTGTATTTACAGCACTTAAGCGAAGAAAGACCAAATATAAGAAGAGGAAATTCCCGATTGGGACAACGCGTGAGGACACGAAGATCATTGGCATCATACAATCGCTTTGGCATTCGAATATGATCCCACTGCGAACTACAGTGATGATGAAAATTTAGATATTGGACTAATGACGACTATATGCCGATATTGCAATGCGTTAAAAAGTTCAAAAAAGAGAAACGGCTGGACCATTGCTCTGCAAGTGGAAAAGTCAAACTGGATCCATTACTTACACCACCACAGCCACTGAAACCATTGTTCGATGGAAGTGATCCCGATTCCAGCCATTTTCTTCAACACATCCTTGAATACAATAACTGCTTTCGCATGACTTTCTTTTGGGCTAATATCATTCGAGAAGGCGGCTTCATTCCGACTGCGCTTAAGTTGCCAGTCAATTTAAACAAAATTGATACTCCAACATGCAATATTTCCCGATCCAGTGCATTAGGAAAATTGTTGATGCAATGCAAGCTCATTGTTTGGGATGAGTGCACAAAGGCACATAAGAAATCACTTGAAGCACTTAACTTCACACTGAAGGATCTTCGGCGAAATAACATCTTTGGCGGCTTGATGAAATTATTGGCAGGCGATTTCAGGCAGACGTTGCCAGTAATTCCCCGTGGAACGCCTGCAGATGAATTGAATGCTTGCCTGAAAGCATCACCTTTATGGAATAACGTAAAAACATTATCGCTAACCACTAATATGAGAGTTCAACTTCAAAATGATCAAAAGTGCTGCACAATTTTTCCAACAATTGTTAGCTGTTGGAAATGGAAAAGTCCCAGTTGATGCGACATCTGGATTATTTACTCTTACCAACGACTTTTGCCGATTTGCAGACTCTCAATTAGCTCTTATTGCAATTGCAATTATTGAATTATCAGAATTATGCTTGGTTAAGTCAACGAGCAATTCTTGCCGCAAAGAATAATGTTGTACACTCACTGAATTTCAAAATTCAATCAAAAATTGCTGACGATTTGGTGACATACAAATCTGTTGATTCCATAACAAATCCCCGATGATGTAGTAAATTATCCAACAGAGTTTTTGAACTCTCTGGAGTTACCAGGATTTCCACCACATAACTTTGCAACTCAAAGTTGGTACAGTTATTATGATGTTGCGTAATTTAAATCAACCGCGACTTTGCAACGGTACTCGACTTTCGGTAAAAAGACATGTCGAATTTGATTGAGGCAACCATTATTAACGGAAAGTACGCAGGTGAAAATGTATGTATTCCTCGAATACCAATGATTCCGACTAATCTTCCGTTTGACTTCAAACTATTGCAATTTCCAGTTCGCCTTGCGTTTCGCAATGACAATTAATAAGTAGCAAGGCAAATCGCTTAGTGTTTGCGGGATAAATTTAGAAAATCATTGTTTTTCATGGGCAGTTATACGTTGCGTGTTCACGAGTTTGGGAAACCATCCGCTTTGTTTGTGTTAACGTCACTTGTTACCAAAGTGCACTTCAATGGAACGGATAATTTGCGAACACGTATAACGCTTTGATTCAGTATTTACTTTGGATTCACTTTCATTTACTTAGAAGTTCAACTAAATAACACTTCATTTTTTGTAATCGAAATGAATTCATTACTGTTGTGAAATGAAATAAAATTTTTTCCTTTTCAAATATAAAACAAACAAAAATTGTTCTTCATCTTTTAATCACCAAACGAATTGTTACATAAAACGAAGCCATCTGGTGGCGAAATGGAGTTAGCCGGGTTTGCTAGTTTGTGTATAAGTATATTTGTTGCTGTTAAAATGGATTTCATTGGATTCATTGGATTTACCAGGATCGCCACCATACAATTTACAAGGAAAAGTTGGAGCCACCATAATTATGCTGTGGAATCTCAATCCACCACGACTTTGCAATGGTACAAGACATGCTGTCAAAATAGTTATGACTAATTTACTTGAAGCAACTATTTTGACTGGAAAAATTGTGTGGTGAACACGTTTTTGATTCCGAGAATTCCGAGAATTCCGATGATTCCGACTTTGACATGTCATTTGATTTCAAACGACTACAATTTCCCAACATTGGTACCCTATCTAAGGCTATCAACTTAGAATCAACTTCATTAGAAACAAAAAATTGGCATCCTCACCTTCTACAAACTCCCCCTCTTTCCATATTGTAAAAGGAATTTTTGGGAATGAGGTTTAAAACCTCTAAAAAATGACTGCATTTAAACGTGATTTTCCATATAATGTATTTATTTTTAATACTTCATCACCTTTATGAGGTTTCTCGGCATTCATCTAATAACTGATCTGTCTCTTCTTAATCCTGTAAATACTATTCAGTTAGCGATAGTGCTTGATCACTCTGAATTTCTGTGAAATAAGGTACTGGCATATTATCCTTTTTTGGATTTGTACACAATACACAGCTGTATTCTATTGTGTACTTGTTTTTCTGTATAGATGTGATCTGAGTTGTTTATCTCTTGCTCTCTTTATTTGCAATGCTGTAGGACTGAGAACTTCTGCAAATTCAAAACAATTTATTCTTAATATAGGTGTAAATTTATTCGGAGATGAGACTTCCCCTATACAGCTTAGACCTGTAGTGACATTTTACACCAGTATCTATATTCGCGAAATCAACTAGAAAATATCTATTGAAGCCTCTCTGCCCGCATCTACAAAACCTCCTATTGAGGCTTCCTTTTCAAGAAGAGTACTTTTTAAAGTTAGCTATAATTGGTGTTTTTACCCGTACTCGAAGAGTAAAAGGGTATATTGTATTGGTGGTAAAAGTGGATATTCTTGATCAGCATCAATAGCCGAGTCGCCAATTGTTTTATAAGACTCTAGATCATTTTAAGAGTAATCATTAGGCTTACTATGAAAAATCAATGAATCAATAGACCAGGTGATAAGTTCCAAGTGTTCCCACTTGATAATTGAATTTTATTATTTTTTATATTTAGTGTGCTGCTACCCAACATAAGTTGTGATTGGGAAGCTCCATTAATAGGACCTTATTAAGCCTTATCTAAAGTTTATCTCTTGATAGTTGGAAGCTGGTGATATTAAGAATCAAACTATCACTTGTTGATCTCTCAACTCTCAACTTCATTCTCTGCTACGAGTATATTTGATTGAGAAAAAGAATTCATCATTGTCATCGTCGTCATCATCCTCTTCATCATCATCATCATCATCACCATCAAGAACATTTTCATTTCCATCTAAATGAATACTAGTACTAGTATCAGCATACATGGGTTCTCCATTCGAATTTCGTTTCTTAATAGAGACATTTTTTAATTCTTAAAATCATTAACACTAAAAGTCTGCTCCAGCTTCTTCTTCTTCTGATCTCTGAGTTCATGTTTAATATCTTCAATTTCGAGTTTCTTACAATAGATATTAAAAAAATACAAGATCAAATTTGGTTGAAAATAACAACAAAAATATATGTTTTTTATTTATTTATTAATTTCAAATGATTTCCAATATTGTCTTCAGTCTTTTTAATGACACGAATGTTTCGAATGTTTCATCACTAATTCTAGTATTCCTCTCTGGTAGATATATAACATGAATTCCTCCAGCTCCAGCGCAAGGGAGTTGCTTTTGCCTACGAGTCGCTTTTAAAATTGAGAATCTAATATCCGCTTCCATTTTCAGCTTTGTTAGTAGGGGCTTAAGCACTGTAGACTTAAAAATTCCATTGAACTCCTGAGTACTGGATCATTATTCTGAGTCATGTTTCTTCTGGTGTTGGAACAGGTGCTGGATCAGGTACTGTACAGGAGCTGATACACACGCTGTTGTAGCTGGTTCTGGAGCTGTTTAGCTGATACACGAGCTGTTTTTGAGGCTGTTGTACCTGGTTTTGGAGCTGTTTAGCTGATACACGAGCTGTTTTGAGGCTGTTGTACCTGGTTTTGGAGCTGTTTAGTTGATACACGAGCTGTTTTGAGGCTGTGGTACCTGGTTTTGAAGCTGTTTAGCTGATACACGAGCTGTTTTTGGGGCTGTTGTACCTGGGTTTGGAGCTGGTTAAGTTGATGCAAGAGCTGTTGTAGTTGATTCTGGAGCTGTTTAGCTGATACACGAGCTGTTTTAGAGGCTGTTGTACCTGGTTTTGGAGCTGTTTAGCTGATGCAGGAGCTGTTGTAGTTGGTTCTGGAGCTGTTTTTTAGTGGATGCAGGAACTGGTATTGTTCTTGTTGTTGTTGTTGTTGCAGAGTCTAGGTAATAACTTTATATACATATGTTTCATGGAAATTAATATCTATATCTATAGATATTATCTATATCTGTATTCTACTAGCAAACCCGGCGAACTCCGTTTCGCCACCAGATGGCTTCGTTTTATGTAACAATTCGTTTGGTGATTAAAGATGAAGAACAATTTTTTGTTTGTTTTATATTTGAAAAAAGGAAAAATTTTTATTTCATTTCACAACAGTAATGAATTCATTTCGATTACAAAAAATGAAGTGTTATTTAGTTGAACTTCTCTAAGTAAATGAAAGTGAATCAAAGTAAATACTGAATCAAAGCGTTATACGTGTTCGCAAATTATCCGTTTCATTGAAGTGCACTTTGGTAACAAAGTGACGTTAACACAAACAAAGCGGATGGTTTCCCAACTCGTGAACACGCAACGTTTACCTGCCCATGTGAAAAACAATGATTTTCTAAATTTATCCCGCAAACACTAAGCGATTTGCCTTGCTACTTATTAATTGTCATTGCGAACGCAAGGCGAACTGGAAATTACAATCATTTGAAGTCAAACGGAAGATTAGTCGGAATCATTGGTATTCGAGGAATACATACATTTTTCACCTGCGTACTTTCCGTTAATAATGGTTGCCTTAATCAAATTCGACATAAGTCTTTTTACCGAAAGTCGAGTACCGTTTGCAAAGTCGCGGTGAATTCAAATTACGCAATATCATAATAACTGTACCAACTTTGAGTTGCAAGTTATGTGGTGGAAATCCTGGTAACTCCAGAGGTTCAAAAACTCTGTTGGATAATTTACTACATCATCGGGATTTGTTATGGAATCAACAGATTTGTATGTCACCAAATCGCCAGCAATTTTTGATTGAATTGTGGAATTCAGTGCGTGTACATCATTATTCTTTGCGGCAAGAATTGCTCGTTGACTTAACCAAGCATAATTCTGATAATTCAATAATTGCAATTTGCAATAAGAGCTAATTGAGAGTCTGCAAATCGGCAAAAGTCGTTGGTAAAGAGTAATTAATCCAGATGTCGCATCAACTGGGACTTTTCCATTTCCAACAGCTAACAATTGTTGGAAAATTGTGCAGCACTTTGATCATTTTGAAGTTGAACTCTCATATTAGTGGTTAGCGATAATGTTTTTACGTTATTTCATAAAGGTGATTCCTTCAGGCAAGCATTCAATTCATCTGCAGGCGTTCCACGGGGAATTACTGGCAACGTCTGCCTGAAATCGCCTGCCAATAATTTCATCAAGCCGCCAAACATGTTATTTCGCCGAAGATCCTACAGTGTGAAGTTAAGTGCTTCAAGTGATTTCTTATGTGCCTTTGTGCACTCATCCCAAACAATGAGCTTGCATTGCATCAACAATTTTCCCAATGCACTGGATCGGGAAATATTGCATGTTGAATATCAATTTTGTTTAAATTGACTGGCAACTTAAGCGCAGAATGTGCGCAATTCCAGATGATGCTAACGCTAACATCTTGATCGAATAGTGGCCAAAATCAATGAAATGACAAATTTTTTCCCTGTTCCTCCAGGTGCGTCCGTGAAAAAATGCTTTGCAACTGTTCAATAATTCGTCTCTTTAACTGTTGTGTTCCTGTATATTGCACCGCACATTCAGCTGATCCACCATCGACGAAATGAAATATATTTGCAGAAATTAATGCGGTTCATCTGGTGTTGGCACCATTGTATCTGTAATTGCAAACAATCAATTGTTGAAGAATACGGTGTAACTTCTGATCGTGTGATGGTGTACACAACACAATTCATTGTGTTGGTGTGTGAGTGATTGGGGTTATGTGTGTTGTATCTTTTTACTTTTGCAAGTCGGAATGAAGCCGCCTTCTCGAATGATATTAGCTCAAAGAAAGTCATGCGAAAGCAGTTATTGTATTCAAGGATGTGTTGAAGAAAATGGCTGGAATCGGGATCACTTCCATCGAACAATGGTTTCAAGCCGTTTCTCTTTTTAACTTTAACGCATTGCAATATCGGCATATAGTCGTCATTGGTCCATTATCTAAATTTTCATCATCACTTTAGTTCGCAGTGGGATCATATTGGAATGCCAAGCGATTGATACCAATGATCTTCGTGTCCTCACGCGTTGTCCCAATCGAGAATTTTCTCTTATTATATTTTGTCTTTCTTCGCTTAAGTTCTGTGATTACACTTGTTGCTGGCTTGCATGTATTGTGCGGCGGCCGATGTTCGCACGTCGTTCTTTAGGCATTTTGGACTGTGGACAGAGTGGTGAATTAACCTCAAATGCACGATCCACATAATTTACACAGTTCAACTTACCACCTTAAAGACAAATGCCTGCTGTTCACAATACACGTGATTGATTTGATGGTTTCCAATTGAAATATGAGGAAACGAATAACTTTTTTTAATTTCGTTTTCACCGTGAACACAATCCCGGTTTGTCACATGAAATTAACTGAGCCGAGAACAATGAGTAGCTGTCAAACAATGTATCACGCACCGGCGCCTACTTAAAATATTGGTTTGGCGCTGTATGTAGTATATAGTAGATAATACAAATGCATTTTCCGCTTTTCTTTTGAAATTTTTCGTGAATTTTCTTTGCTATAAATCTAACGGAGCCGAGACCTTTCAACGAATGCAAAACCGTGCAAATCGGTTCGTGCGTTCTGGAGTTATTACGTCAATAAGAAAACCCGACTTATTTTTATATATTAGATTACAATTTTTCAGAAAACAATGTTTCACATAAAAGTTCTTAAAAAAAAAAAAAAAATCTATCATAAAATGTTCTGTTACAGAATGACACAAAATGAAATGAAATAGACGTTTAAACACACATTTTTAGACCAACTTTGAGATATTTTTTGATTACCGCATGCAATTTGGTGCACACATTGAGGAGATAGATTCATACACACAGATTATTTTCTACAAATTTATAGTACAGATTTGGAAACACACTCTAAATCAAGTATTCCTTCGAAGTATTCCTTACATTAAGAGTCAGTTGACTGGAAAACAAATCTGCTGAAGCATCATTTTGCAATTGAACACGTACATTTGTAGTCAATCTAAGTGTTTTTTACAGACTGCCACAAATTAGATGTTTTCAAACACGCATTAATTTCATCAGCAGCAGTTCCTTGTTTGACTTGTCTGAAATCACCTGCTAACAATATCAATGCACCACCAAACAATCGATTATCTCCACGAATATCTTTCAACGTACGATTTAGTGCTTCCAGTAACTTCTTGTTTTCCATAGTACATCCCATACAATAAGACAGCATTGCTGCTGCACTCTCGCCATTGCAGATCTTTTTTTTGAAATGTTGCATGTAGGATTATCGTCAGCCTGCATGTTCAAGGGCAACTTAAGGGCAGCGATGCCTGACGAAGCCAGAGCCAATGCGATTCTACCTTGTGCTCGGATGGAAGCCAAAATGATCGAAATTACAAACGTTTTTCCGGTACCTCCAGCTGCATCCAAAAAGACTACTGTTGTTCTTCGATAGCTCGCAATAATTGGTCGTAAGCCGTTCTTTGATTGATATTTAACATTGGCTCATTGTTTTGCACAAACGCATTAAGCTCGGCACGATCATACTGTTGTTCACGCTCCAGTTCTTTGTTGAAAAGGTCTTGTATTTTACGATTAGGCGCTGTCATACCTAATTGAGCTAATGCTTTGCATGCCATTATCAAGCAAAGGTATTCAATAGCGATCAATGCTTCGTTGTAAATTTCCGGCGTATAGTCCTGGTTTATATCACCCGTTTGACGGCGCAATCGAAAAATCCTCTGACAAATAATTTTAATGTTTTTGCTACAATTTAGTTGGCTTTTGCTGGACTGCACGTGGCAATAATAATTGCGAAAAGTGTCCGAATTTGATTTGGACTTGATGACAATGCATCTTCAAGTGTAAGATCCCAATGCATGTCATTCTCAAGCAAATTCAATCGTTCGCATGCTTTGCGATACGTCCCACACAATTCTTCAACAACAGTTCGAATAGATTCAAATGATGTTGGTCCACGAACATTTATTATCAACAATAGCAAATAATATTAGGATTGATTATTAGGATGTACTGTTTAAATTCGTCCTATCGAATCTGAGTGAAACAATTTTGGCTGACCATAAACGGCTTCTCCGCGTCTTCGCCTTTGAAAAACCTTTGACGAATTATTCCACGTATAATATTCGGGTACTTCAGCGTAAAGCAATGTTTTCGCAAAATCATCTGCTTGCCACAACGCAAAAATGCAGTTAAAGTTGGTGCTGGTGGTTGCGCAGCTCTTCGCATTGCATTTCCGGGTGTGAAAAAAACGCGTTGACCGTTTTCAAGCTGAACAGCTAAATGAACTACAGTTGAATGCCTATCATGGAGCGGAAATGATAATGTTCATTTGAACTGATGTATCTGCCCATTTTAAATTGAGTGATTTCATTGGTAACATTAGCAACTGCTCCAAAAACAGCCATATCACTTCCTTTGTGGATGTACTTGCAAATGTATTTAATAGATTGAACTGAAATGCAGACCTCTACGTTTATGTGCGCTTTATAAATCTTTAAATATATCGCAGAACCCAACGATTATCAATTTCCGAATCTTGATTTTGAACTCTCAAACTTACCGAATGACCATTATCTTCAGTTAATCGATGCTGATATTCGGAATATCCATCGTTGCCCGTTACTATATCGGAGGCCAAATTTTTTGGAAAACGTTTGGAGCATTTCCCTTCAACCATACGATGACGGTAATATTATCATACACCCAGCGACAAAAAAGCCGCACTCTGACTTTTCACGCATTTCTGACTTTGGAAGCCTGGTGTTTCCTCTAATTTTATGCGATTCGACTATTTATTTTTTTTATGTGTCACTTAATCATTTTAATTCAAAAGAAGTTAATAAATTTGTTTGTATCATAATTATATAGTGAAAGAAAAATATTTTTGCCAATCACACCGTTTTCAACGGTTATTTAGTAATTTCACCATAACAAAAGTAACAATTAAATTAAAATATATAAACGTGTTTTTCAACAAAAACTAAATTTTTCCAATGAGTTATTTTGTTTTCTATAAAGTAATGACAAAACTAATATTTAGTTGGCGTTTAAGAGACATTTGGTCCTATTGGGCATCGAATCGTATAAAACCTTCAGATATTCGTCCGTTGTATCATCAAACCATACTTTTTCTATAGTTTTGCGTAACTCAACCATAGTTTTCTGCATCCTTTTTCCTATTTTTGAACTCATAAGGGCCTGGACATTCTCTATCGGAAAAAAAATGTTATGTTAATGTAAAAATGTTAACTTATCGTTAAAGAATAGTCGAAATTAGTATAATGCATTTTTAAAAATAGCAAACGACGAAAAATAGCTTAGAGAGCGCGCTCGATGACAAGGTGCAGAATCGTACTGAAAGATGGGATCCTCTTCTTTCTCAGTAATTGATTCCATACTAGGCACAACGCCACTGAGAATAATTTCTTTATACACTTTTGCATTGACCATACCTTTTACCTTTATTATCGATTCAGTTTTATTTTTAGATATTCAAACCCATACCATAATATAAGGCAAATGCTTTACGGTGCTAATGCAGCAATCTTTGGAATATCGTTCCCCTGTTCTACGGTAATCTGTGCGCGAACCATCGGGTCCAATGAGGTTGAATTTGGACTCATTCGACAATATGACACGTGACCATTCGGATTCACCCCAATTAGATTTTTCTGTAGACCAATTTAAGCGAGCTTTCTTAATTCTACTATACAAAAGTGGCTTTTTGGAAGGTGTCCTTGCCATTAGGCCCATCTCCTTTAGCCGAAGCTGTATAGTTCGAGCCGAAATATCTTTTGAAAATCGTTGCTGCACTTCGGAAGCTATCTTAACAGCATTTAAAATCTATTATGTAGGGTCGTTCTCATAATAATACGATCTTCCATTATATTTGTTGATTTTTTTCTTCTCGATCCTTTCGTCCTCTCCACTTTTCCAGTCTTTCGATTTTTTTTCAATAATCGTCTCGCAGAGCTTTCGTTGAACTTGGTTTTATTCGCTATTTTACGAATTGAAACATTTTGTTTTGCCAATTCAATAATTTTTGACTTTTCAGTCACCGATATCTGCTTTCCGTTAGGCATCATTTTTGAAGAGTTCAAAGTTAAAATTCTTTTAGGAAGTGTTTCCAGCAACTAAGACGTCAAAACCACACAAAACCAGAAGGAAACATTCACGGGGACTCCCAAAAAAAAAAAAGTAGTCAAATCGAATAAAATTTGGGGAAACACCAGTCTTCCAAAGTCAGAAATGCTTGAAATGACAGAGTGCGGCTTTTTTTTGTCGCTGGGTGTACTTCCAACGTTTTGTGCAGTTCCATCGATGTAAATAGCATCACGCAAATGAACATACTCTTCGGAACGTATTTTGGTTTTGGTTGAATCGAAGGAAATTCAACAGTTCCGATCAAATTTGTGCATACATGTCAAAAATATACTGGTGAAAAAGTGCTGGACACTTCAATATGTGGTTGTCTGGATTGTGTGGTATCTACAGCCTGTATGCGTAATAATTCATAGCACTAACTTTTCTTTTTCCTTCTCGACATACAATTCAATTAAATTTAAATTTAATTAAAATATAAATCAATCATAAATTATTCATCAATTTGCCGTTAACTGAATTTATAATTTTAATGTTGAAATGATAGCCATCTTGGCCGCTCCAAAGCAATATCTGATATTGTAATGCATCATAACAGCGATGAGTCTTGGATACACGGTCAAGTTGCTCATTTCTAAGATGAAGCACAATGTCACGATTATTATATTGGTCACCAACTATGACTATTACCACTTCGTCAACTGTTTGTGCATTGATACGCCTTGCATGTTGGCCACCCGGTGTTTTATGTTTTATCAGCTCGAATAACAATTTTATGATCGTCCGATGGCATTCAATCAGGAGAAGTTTTGAATAACTGAACCAATTCGTTATGCTCATGGAACATATCTTGCAAATCGAAAACCATTTTTTCGCGTGTTGGTAATAATGGCACACCGACTATCAGCTTCGTCTTCCGCGTTCCCGATAAAATATAATTGCCAAAATTGGTGGTATGCGTTCTCGAAGGGTAACAAAGAGCCAGCTCGATGGTATATTTGACCTTGAATCTGAATAAAATATACGATAGAACGTTCTTTGACTACCTAACAAAAGGTATTCTGTGCGGGGAAATCCCTCCCTCCCTAGCAATTTAGTGTGTAGCCACCACATTGTAAGAGATCGGGCAGATGCTAAGGATTTAATTTCAAAATATTACAAGTTATATAAACGTTTGATTACAAAAACTAGAAAATAGATACACACACACATGCATACATACATACATACATACATAAACATATCTGATGCAATACAAAACCAGTTGTAATACAATTCTCTAAATAAATGAATACTTGTCTAAAAACAAAACAAAAAAACATAAAAATCTATTGCATTTTTGTTCTTATCTTCTTTCCTTTTGAATGCGTAGCAATAGCCAAAAAAAAACAGGTTGCACCAAACACACATACCCCCTCTCTTCCCACCATCCCTAGCAATCTAGTGACGTGCCATCTCATCTAACCTCTAAGATCTCTGGCTATCTGGGATGTTAGTGATCAGGTGTGAGTGGGTGTGCGTGAGTGTAAACAAAGGTACACATCTTCAACACATTTCTGTATTACCCACTCTTTAGCCATGAACAATCAATCAATTAATATCTTTAGACACACAAGAGAACCTGTTAAACAAAACCACCGATGGCGATGATAGCTACTTTACCACCGTTACGCATGTGCAAGCATGAGAAACATGATCGTGCAAGCACACTCCCCCTCCCACAATCCAGTTAACCACTTACGCATGAGCTTGTGAACCCTTTTGATATTTATGGGTCATTAATTACCCCTCCCCACCTAATACCATAGGAATGTAACCCAGAGTAGCTGATAGTCAAAACCACCTGTGCCTACAACAGCGATGACCCTTTTTATTTATCTAGGTCACGAAAACGCCTTCGGGTGGGACAAAGATGAACCTTTTTATTTATCTAGGTCAAAAAAACCGCCTGCGGCTATCAACATAGGAATGTAACCCTTTTTACCGTAATTAACGATCGTTAATTACCCTCCCCCACCTCCCACCTGTCACTTTTACCATAATTAACGATCAATCACTACCTCCCCACCTCCCACCTGTCACTTTTACCGATCATTAATCACCCCCCACCCCCACCTGTCAAATTAAAATGATTAATTGGCTTGAAACCAACATTATTACACTACTTATCTTCCTTCAAGTAATCCATTACAACATTAAGGGTAAGCTTTCGAACTGCCTTTAAAAAGGTGAATTTCGAAAAATGGTCGAGAATGATTAAGATTCCGATATTTCCTTTCTTTGTGCGGGGAAACGGACCAATAAAATCGAGATACAACCGCTGAAATGGTCTTTTCACTGGTAGCTCGAGCACCCACAGGCGGTTTAAGTGATCGAGTGCGATACTTCGTCGTCCGGCATATCTCACAGTCGCCAATGTATTTGCGAACCTCTACAACCATCCCAGGCCAATACAACCGACGTCGAATTCGCTCGTGGCATTTCGCAATTCCACAATGCGCCGAGGATGGTTGATCATGGGCTGATCTGATCACGCTTTTACGCAAGGATTCAGGATCAGAACTTGAATTCGCAAAATCTGCTCGATGATATAGGTATCCATCAACAGCACGGTAGTCGGGTAAATTAGAGGCGTTCGTTCATCTTATCTCGCAGAACGCAATACTCCGTTGACTGAAAGGCTTCCGACTGCAGATCTATTTCTGGTAATACTTCAAGATTTAGACTAGCTATTTCGTCTGACTCAAAGGAACGAGATGGGGCATCAGCAACAATATTTTGACTACCCTTGCGGTGTTCAATATTGAAACCGTAACCTTGAAGATCAGTCTCCATCAGCCCATCTCGCTAACCTACCACTTAGAGCAGATTGGTCCATCAACCAGCGAAGACTAGCGTGGTCTGTCACGACAGTGAAAGGATGACCTTCGATATACATACGAAACTTTTTATTCCAAGAACTACAGCCAAGCATTCTAACTCGGTGACGGTATAATTCTTTTGGGCTTTATTCAGCTTTTTGGACATATACGTTATATAGTAGGGCGTTCAGTTCCGCTTTCATCACACTGAGCTAGAATCGCACCGACCCCGTACAAAGAAGCATCACATTGAACGATGAACGGTTTGTTATATTGAGGATGAACTAAGAACGGCGCAGAACTCAATTCGGCTTTAATTTCCTCAAATGCAGCTTGAACTTGATCATCCCATGCGAAAGGTTTAGATCCTAAAAGTTCTGTAAGTGAGAAGACAATGGTAGAATAGTCAGGAATGAAACGCTGGTTCCAACCCGTCATCCCCAGAAATCTCCTGAGCTGCTTGAGAGTCTTAGGAACTGGAAACTCTGCTACGGCACGTACTTTATCGGGATTCACCTGAAGTGTACCCTCTCCCACTATGTAACCCAAGTACTCCACTTTGTGAAGACAAAAATGACTCTCTTTTGCACGTTTATAGTGAGACCAGCTTTACGTAGCTGGGTTGAGACTTCCATTAAATGCAAAAGATGGGATTCGACACTTTCGGACATCACCAGCAAGTCATCTAAGTATACAAAAACATGTGACTTCAACTTATAGGGAATCACCAAATCCATTAAGCGACTCATGGTTTGTGGAGCGTTCGTCAACCCGAATGGCATTCTTTTAAATTGATATATAGGGTCTATTAGGAACGGTAAATGCAGTTTTTGCACAGGATTCCTGATCCAGACGAATCTGCCAGAAGGCATCTTTAAGATCGATTTTTGAAACGCAATATACTGGCGGTAGACGACTTAAAAGTCCTTCAATAATCGGAATAGGGTACGCATCCATAACCGTGACTGCGTTGAGCTTTCTTGCGTCCAGACAGAAACGCACCTTGCCAACTTTTATATTTAAGGTAATGGGTGATGACCATGGTGAGCTGGGAGCCTCTTCAATGACATCCAGCTTAATCATTCGATCGATTTCATCGCATAAGAGCTTTTCTTTTGCAGGAGAAAGTGGGTAAAACCTTTGTTTGATGGGCTTGGCAACGTCCGTGTCGATGTTATGTTCGATTAAAGTGGTTAACCCAAGTCCCTCTCTCTCAAATGAATCAATAATGGCTTCCAATTTAGATTTTTGCACGGACGATAATTCCAACCTTATCGAGTCGTTAAGAAGTTCACTCGTTCCGTTCAATACAACGTTGATGTCTTCGAGGGAGGAAATAGATATGCCAAATTTCTGCCAAAAATCCATTCCACATATTAGGTCGGTTTTATCGAGAAAACTATTAAAAACTCAAAATCGTCCTGAATAAAATTGTATGTCAGAGGAATGGTGATCGTACCAGTAACAGACTGAGTCTGGCCATCGGCCGTACGAACGACTCCGTTAATTTTGTTTATCTTCACATTCTCCGAGACAATTCGCTTCGCTAGGTTTCCACCAATGACACTCTTATTTGCTCCGCTGTCCAATAAAGCTAAATTGCATCTATTGCGTATTGCATCTATCACACTTTGGCTTATAGATGTCCAGTTTGCCACAACCGTAGCAAATAATACGTCGAGGTTTAAGACATTCTTGATATCTGTGACCCTGTTCGTCACAGTTCCAGTATTTAAGTTTTCCTACTGATCGAACCGCACAAATTTCCACCTCGCCTTCCCCTCTACCAACTACATGGGGTTTGTTCGTAAAGAACGGTGTTTACAGAACCTCGGGGTATGTTTGGACGAGGAATTTGTTTTGAACATGAACTACGAAAGAATTCTTCGTGTCGATGGCATTCTCTACGCAAGCTAGCTAAATCTGGAGTGTCAACATGGAGTATCTCCAATTTTAGTTCAGGCTTAAGGTTATGCCGAACCTCGATCGCCAAGTCACTATCTAACATGGGCTCACGCAAAGAATCCGCTATCGATAGAATAGCATCCAGATACTCGTCAAAGGTTTCGGTCTTGTTTTGTTTGCGTCGACGCATGGCCTCTTTAATGTCACGATCTGTTCGCTGAGCCTGGTATCTTTCCTGTAGTCTGCTTCATAGATCATACCAATTCATATGCTCAGCAGTTCTATGAACACGCCAGTAAATTGTTAAGACCGGTCCTGAGAACAGAAGATGGGCAAACTGAGTTAAAAGATCAATGTTCCCATTCAGACATTGAGAAGTCAAACAATTTAGTCTATAAATAAAATCTTCCACCGCGAGATCAGCCGTTAAACCACTGAACTTAATACGCCAGTTCGAAATAACATTTGAAATTCTATCGGGGTGCTCCCCACCGAATCATTAAGGTTGGCACGGACATTAAAACTTCCAATCCTCTGGCTATTATTTCGATTACTAGCATTGCTAAGTCGTGGACGCTGTGGTACAATATCACTCTCCCAATCAAGTTGAGTGGACAAGGTTAGACTACGTACTGCAGCACTAAGCTGTTCTGTCATGGCCGCCGTCATAGTATTTCGGAAGTTATTTAATGAATTGGCAATCAATTGGTGAATACGGTCCTCCGTGAGATCCCCCGCTCAGAGGTTCGTCCGGATCGAGAAACGTTCCGTCTAGCATTTGGATTTTGATTTATTCAGGCGCTAGTTGGGTAAGCTGTATTGCGAGAAACCGACCTGGTATTCACTCGAGGGCTTGGCACGGTTCCCGTTTGAGGCTGCGAAGCAGTTGCAGGATCTTGGCCCCGCATTGACGATGGAGTTCTAGACTCCGTCAGGGGACTTTCCCTAATTTGCATCATTACTCGCGAACAAAATTGCCTACAGACGGAATAAGTCTCATTGGTCGTCAACCACTCTAACAAACACGAGCTATGATACTTGTGTTTACAGGGTGTCTCCACAGATTCAATCTCCGCGCTGGTATCACTACAAATAGTACATACTGTAAGTTCGACTGAGCCGAGCGCTCTTAGGTCTTCTACGCTACGTCGCACCGCCATAGTTAAGAAAACTACGAATGCACTAATCTTTATAACAAAATCGTGGTAATTCAAATAAATTTACATTATCAAAATATTAATATCGATGGTACACAAAACTGTAATCAGAATCAATTTAAGATATATAAAGAGGGACTTATCCTTAGCGTTCGCATCCGCAGTAATTGTTAGAAAGAAGTAAAGATATCTCAAAATCCGTGGACAAAATCTAAAAAAAAGAAACAAGTTGAATATCTAGTCTAATTAAAAGAGGAACAAACCGAAACCAAGTCTCCAATCTGAGCAAATCTCAATTCCAGTTAGACAGATGAAAGTATTCTAGATATTTATTACGTGGTATGGAACCGACTTGAGTCAGAACCAAAATTCCTACACAATGAAATACTAGACGTTTGAATTAATACAATACGTAGTAAGTAATTTTTCTTGCCGAAAAGAAACAACCAGTATATTATCATTAAATTTGGACTATCCCAATCTCCTGGTCTGGCTCCGACTCAATAACCATCAGATTACCAGCAATTCCGAGTCAGATTGAGAGTACCATCAGAATCTACAAAAAAATATATGGTGGTGACTGGTTTGGGAGAAGGATATGGGAAGGTTATTGGGAAGCTCGGGGCATATATATAGTGTGTACTGACTTATAATCCATTTCGGGCCCCACGTTGGGCGCCAATTATTATGTAACGAACACGGTAGGAGCCATGTCGGCCTGCACCCTCTGTCAACTGGTTGGACGGCCTAGCTCAGGGAGATTGGCGTGGGTTCGGTGCTGCCTCGACATCTGCATTACTATAATAAACTCGTAGACAAAGAAAAAAAAAGAAAACCAGACTTTATGGGAACGGACCTAGAGGTATACTATACTCCTTTCGAATCCGGAGAACCAAGATGATAGAGCTCTCCGTCTGTACCCACCCTACCTGTAGGACTCCATCGAGCCTACCCTATACGTTACTGCGGAGCTGGTTGCTAGAGGAGCCCGCCCTAAGAATCTAGCAGAAATTCATTATACCCGTACTCGAAGAGTAAAAAGGGTATATTGTATTTGTGCTAAAAGTGGATGTGTGTAACATAGAGAAGGAGTAATTTCCGACCATATAAAGTATATATATTCTTGATCAGCATCAATAGCCGAGTCGATATAGCCCCTCCGTCTGTCCGTCCGTCTGTCCGTCTTGTTCGTCGCCCATTGCTCGAAGGCTAAAAAGAGATAGAGCAACCAAATTTTTTTTCCAGACTGATGTATTCTCACTCCTAGAAAAAAAGTTTAAAAATTCCGCCCCGCCCACTTCCGCCCCCACAAAGGGCGCACATCTGTGGCGTCCACAATTTTAAGATAGCAGAAAACTAAAAATGCAGAATCATAGAGAAAGACCATATTTATCAGGGGCCCAAATCTGAATCGGATCGGATCATTAATATAGCCACAATAGACAAAAACATACGCAAAAACTTCGCTCCATCCCTTTCGCACTCATACAAAATCGAGTCGATTTGGTTTTTGTATTTTGTGTAGCCTGGATTTCAGAGACTATAAGAACTAGAGCAACCAAACTTTTGGCCAAGACTCCTGTGATACCAAACCTGAACAAGTGTATTTCAAAATTTCGCCCCGCCCCCTTCCGCCACCACAAAAGACGATAAAAATGCAGTTTTGTAGATAATGACCATATCTACCAGATTCCCGAATTTGGTTCAGATCGGATCATTATTGTAGCCACAATGAACAAATGAATTTTCAGCTACGAGCTGTCCCCTTCCAGTTGCGCCGTAAGTCATTCATTGGGGTTGATTGTCGCAGCAGATTCTCTCACACACACACTCACGCTCAAACATGCTGCCTCGTGCACGTGTGTTGTTGTGAGAACTGATGTAGATGATGTAGATGTAGATGTCGATGACAGATGTAGCAAAAATGTAAAATGTAAAACTGATAAAACATTTTAAAATTCCACATAAATCACTGAGTACGGGTATAAAAGTAGAGTCGCGTTCGAAGCGACTCCGTACGTTCTCTCTCGTTTTAAGTCGTATAATAGTGGAAAAGAAATAGTAATTATACATGATGTGTCTTAACTAATAAGAAGATATATGCTAACGAGAATATAAATGTGTAGTCATGTTTACGGTTTTTTCTTTCTTAACTTCATAATTTCACTTACAAACGAGAATGGGAGAAAATAAGAAAAATAGAAGAGAATATAAACAGAAAGCTCTTCGAAAAAAGGTCTCGAAGTTGCTAGCCATGCACATAAAAGCTCGCATGTGCAAAATAAATGATATACGTGTGCATGTGCATATGCTTCTAATTAAAAGTTTACCAAATCGGCAAAAACTCGGCGGGCGCAAAAAGCTCACCTGGAATGATCGGAATTCATGCACATACATACGTAAATCACAGCTAGCCGTTAGGGTGGCGCTAACTAACACATTTAACCATTTCTTTATATGTATGCATCGTGAATGCATGCTTACACCGGATGGGCGGTACTCACAATTCGTTGAGTCCATCGAAGTCAGCAGGCCTGTCGACGTTGATGAAGCTAAAGATGAGTTTATGTGTGGGGAATGATGGGTTAAATGTCGTTAGCGGCGCATAACTAAAGCAAATCGAAATAAACTTATGACTTATTCATAAATATTTAAATAAAGTAAACTCCAGTTACGCGATGATACTAATCAAAAATTCCAGCAGAATCGCTTCTCATTCTTACCCGATTTATAAACAATTTCTAGTTGGGAACTTCTTACACAGTTCTTCCATTAGGTTCCATTAGGTTCCCAATTCCTAATGAACTTCCCCACTCCAGTAAGGGGTCATGTCATTTCACACTTTCCATTAAGTTCGAATTGCGCCGTTGGCCGCTCGATACTCAGAGAGCCTAATGTTTGTTTATTCAAATTTCACAATTGAGACCAGATTCTCATCTCCTATTCTCCGACTCTCTTGAGCCAATCTCTTAAGCAGCTCTTGCTTCTCTTAATCCGAGGTTTGTTTTATTAGGAGCCGACTCTTGGTCTCCAGTCCGTTTTGGAGATCGAATAAGAACAGTTGTATTATAATAAGAACAGTTTAAAACAATAGATCAGTGAGTTTCGGCACTAAGAGTGTAATGTAATAGTGAATAAGAAATAAAAAGTAAATTTTTTTAATCAATCAAAAAGGAGATACTTAATTGGCGCCCAACGTGGGGCGGCGTCTTCAAAAGTTCTAAAAAGAAAAAAAAGTTAATTTGGTAAAACAGAACTCGCGCCGCCAACAATCCTATTTTTAGTGGAAAAATTAAAACATCCACAAAACCGACGACACCTAACTATTGTGACAGTGCTCGGTGAAATTAAATGGAAATTAATAAATGTAATAATCCATTTGAAACATAACTAAAAACCCTTTAACCGAAAGTGAGAGTTCGAGTTAAAACAACCTTGTAGAGGAAATTAATTAATGGAATAATCCTCAAATATTACAACACTCGGAAAACTAGTGATCGTGTAATTCTCACTGCTCTAAACCCAAAATTAATGTCAAAGACTATCATCGAAATCAAAATAAAACGAGAGAGAACGTACGGAGTCGCTTCGAACGCGACTGTACTTTTATACCCGTACTCAGTGATTTATGTGGAATTTTAAAATGTTTTATCAGTTTTTACATTTTACATTTTTGCTACATCTGTCATCGACATCTACATCTACATCATCTACATCAGTTCTCACAACAACACACGTACACTGCACGAGGCAGCATGTTTGAGCGTGAGTGTGTGTGTGAGAGAATCTGCTGCGACAATCAACCCCAATAAATGACTTACTCTGCAGGAGGAGTGGGGGGATTGCTGCTGAAAATTCATTTGATCATTGTGGCTACAATAATGATCCGATCTGAACCAAATTCGGGAATCTGGTAGATATGGTCATTCTTTACAAAACTGCATTTTTATTTTTTTTCTATCTTCAAAATTGTGGATTTACGTATTTTGTGGGGGGCGGAAGGGGCGGGGCGAAATTTTGAAATACACTTGTTCAGGTTTGGTATCACAGGAGTCTTGGCCAAAAGTTTGGTTGCTCTAGCTCTTATAGTCTCTGAGATCCAGGCTACACAAAAATACAAAAACCAAATCGACTCGATTTTTGTGTGAGTGCGAAAGGGATGGAGCGAAGTTTTTGCGTATGTTTTGTCTATTGTGGCTATATTAATGATCTGATCCGGTTCAGATTTGGGCCCCTGATAGATATGGTCTTTCTCTATGATTCTGCATTTCTCGTTTTCTGCTGTCTTCAAAATTGTGGACGCCACAGATGTGCGCTCTTTGTGGGGGCGGAAGTGGGCGGGGCGAAATTTTGAAACTTTTTCTAGGAGTGAGAGAACACATCAGTCTGGAAAAAAATTTGGTTGCTCTATCTCTTTTAGCCTTCGAGCAATGGGCGACAAACAAGACGGACGGACGGACAGACGGACAGACGGACGGACAGACAGGGCTATATCGACTCGGCTATTGATGCTGATCAAGAATATATATACTTTATATGGTCGGAAATTACTCCTTCTCTATGTTACACACATCCACTTTTAGCACAAATACAATATACCCTTTTACTCTTCGAGTACGGGTATAACAAAATTCAAAACGGACCATTTTCAGAATTTAAATCAAAATAATTTAAAAAACCCTAAAGCGGAACATCATCAACAATCTAAATCAAAAACACAAATCCAAACGGAGAACTTCGAGAAAGGATGACCCCAAGACAATAAAAAGAAGAACTAGAAGAACCATAAAGAGGACAAATCAAGAAGGACGACCCCAATCAGGATCTTCAAGCCAACAGGAAGATAAGAAGACAACTCGTGAGCGATAATATTTCATAAGAATTAGATAAGAAATAAAAACAACCAAAGTAGAGGAATTAATAAACGATTTTAAAAAAGTTCTCACCATGACACCACCATTACCAACGGCGGCTTCTAGCAGCCAGGGCTCAACATTTAATGTAAGTGATTTGATTAAACAAATCGTTAATAATGAATTAGATCCTTTGAAGAATGAGATCGTGAGTTTAAAATCACAGTTAAATCATAATATAAAAAAGGTTGAGGATTATCAGGTAGAAGTAATTGATCCAAATATCAAATGTGAAACCTCTTATGAGATCATCAAATCTGTCAGAGAATATAAAGGTGAGGAGGATAAATACGTCAGTTGGAGGGAATCAGCAGAAATAGCCATGGGGCAATATGCAAGAGGTAGTGATAGATTCTTTTTCAGCATTATCAATTCTTCGAAATAAAATTACAGGCATTGCCAATGATGCCCTAACGCATAACGGAACCGTATTGAATTTTGATGCCATAATGGCAAGGCTAGATTTTGTTTTTTAGTGACAAGCGACCAATTCATATTCTAGAGCAGGACTTAAGTATAATAAGTCAGGGGAAACTGTTGATTATGGAATTCTATAATTTGGTGAATAAAAAATTAACTCTATTAATTAACAAAACAATTATGACACATGGGAGGAGTAACCCAATTACATCTGAGCTTAATGAGACGCATCGAAAAAATGCATTGAGGGTCTTTATAACAGGTCTTAACGGTCATATTGCCGACACCATCTTCTCAATGAATCCTCCAGACTTACCAAACGCAATGGTTATTGTTCAGGAACTAGAAAGTAATAATATGAGAGCCCAATTCGCGAATAATTTCGCAAACTCTTATCGGAAGAATTATGAGTCTAATTCATACAGGCAACATTACTCAAATGATAAACCCAGACAGAATAACAAAATTAATTATAGCAGGAATCAAAAATAATACTAATAACTTAAGGTTTAACCAACCTGGTTATCATAACAAAAATAATTTTAATAATACTTGGAATCAAAGCAGTTATAATAATCCCCAAAATAATAATCAGAATCAGTGGAATTCATATAGACCACAACAGAACAAGCCAGAACCGATGGAAGTAGACGAATCCATACAGATTCAGAATAAACCTAATAAAAACTGGCAGGCGAATAATAATTGGCAAGCAAATAATAATTGGCAGGCAAATAATAATCGAGGAAGATATAATAATAATTATTATCATAATAATAATCGTTCAAATTACTATCGCACTAATCAAAATAGAGAGCAAACTCAAGCACCAAAAAGGAGTCAAATGAAACAGTAAATCAGCCAGCTAATAAAGTAACCAGATTAAATATAATATCAATGAGGATCATTTTTAGACCAGACCCCTAAAGGGGAATGCCTTATTTAAATAGGATAGACAGAAAAACCAAGAAGCAGTTAAAGATTTTAATAGATACAGGAGCCACTGCTTGTTATTTTAAAAAAGGAATTTTCGAAAATAAAAATGAGTTATCAATATACAAAAAGGTAAAAACAGTTCACGGGTATTCAATTATTAAGTATTACCATATTATAAATATATTTGAAACACGACAATTATTTTATGAAATCGAACGATTAGAATCAGATCTTCTGATTGGGTTCAATTTATTAAGAAACATTGGAGCTATAATAAATATAGAAAAGGGAGTCTTGGAATATAAAGGGAAAGCAGAAAAGTTACAATATTATGATAATGAGGAACAAAATGAAATAGTTTAATAGAAGAAAATAATATTAAAAGAATATATTTTACGAAAATACTTTAAAGAGCTAAGAGAAATTAAAACCGATTCAGTACAGTTAGAGGGAAGTTTATACAGCTTGGGATTGATAAATCCTGAGCACGCCGTCGTTGAATTATCCGACAACAAAAGTTTAGACAGCTTGGGATTGATGAATCCTGAGCACGCCGTCGTTGAATTATCCGACAACAAAAGTTATAATAGTTTGGGATTAAAAATCCTGAACACGCCGTCGTGAAAATATCCTACTTAAATAAACATAGGTAGTCTGAATCGATAAAGTTGAAATTGAATAACACATTCATTCAAAAAAAGAAGAAGACTTAGAGAAACTCCAAAAGGAAATGATAGCTAAAAGTCCAGGAAGACCATGCAAATATTGATTTTCAGTTACCTTTTAGAACAGATATAAAAGGGAAATAAATACCGAACATGATAGACCGGTATACAGTAAGCAAAATCCATATGCTTATTCAGTTAACGACTTCGTTAATAATGAAATAAGTAAGATGTTAGATGACGGTATAATCAGACCAAGTAAGAGCCCATACAATTCACCTGTGTTGGTAGTACCAAAAAAAGGGGTAAATGATGACGGAACTCCTAAACACCGATTGGTAATAGACTTTAAGAAACTGAATGAAAATACTATACCCGACAGATATCCCATGCAGGATCCTTCAGTAATTCTTTCCAATTTGGGTAAAAGCAAAAGTATTTTTCGACAATTGATTAAGAGTCAGGATTTTATCAGATTTTGATGAGAGAATCAGATATAGTAAAACATCCTTTTCGATAAATAACGGTAAATACGAGTTTTTAAGAATGCCCATGGGATTGACAAACGAACCCAGAATCTTTCAAAAAGGGCAATGGACGACATACTTAGAGAGCAAGTAGGAAAAACCTGCCATGTCTACATGGATGACATAATAATATTTTCAAAAACGATTAACCAGCACTATGCAGATATAATTAAAATAATAAAAATTTTACAGAATGGAAATATGAAAATTTCCCTTGAAAAGTCTAGATTTTTTCAATTAGAAACTAAATTCCTGGGATACATTGTTTCCCATAATCTTATTAAAACAGACCCAGAGAAGATTGATACCATTCAAAAATATCCAATTCCGAAAATGTCCGAGAGCTCCGTAGTTTCCTAGGGTTAACAGGTTATTACAGAAAGTTCGTCCGAAATTATGCGACAATTGCCAAGCCATTAACAATGTATTTGAGTGGAATCAATGGGAAGGTTTCAAGAAGATAATCCAAAAAAACTTTATTACAGCTGGACGAACCAGCAGTAGAAGCATTCAATATTTTAAAGGACAGTTTAATTGCACATATAGAATTGGTGCAACCAGATTACAACAAGAAATTTACTTTAACCACAGATGCACAAGACATATAATAGAATGCGATACAATGGAAAATCTGGTATCTATCTTAAGAGAATACATACCTCCTAATATAGCAATAGGAGTACACTGTACATTAGAGGACTTCTATAGAATTCAAATTCCTCTTAAGAATAATTTTACTAATAAGTTTTTGTATACATCCTGAAGACAGAGCGGTAATAATCGAAGAAACTCATTTAGAGCACACAGGGGATTAGGCGAAAACTATAAACAAATAAACCGATTATATTATTGGCCAAATCTATACAAAAACTCAAGGAATATGTTAAGAACTGTAATATTTGCAATCAAAACAAATTTAATAGACACCCAGTACAAATCCCTATCAGACAGGCACCTATACCAACTAGGGAAGGAGAAAATTTATATATTGATATATATTATGCACAGAACTTAATATTCATAACTTGTATAGATTCTTATTCAAAGTATTTAGTTGTAAAAGAGATTCCAAATAAGCGCAACATCGAAAATGAGATTTCAGAAATTCAGAACCAAGTTTTACTTCCTCCCAGTTTCAATCTTTTTTTGCTCAAAAGATGTGGGATTAATTATACCCGTACTCGAAGAGTAAAAGGGTATATTGTATTTGTGCTAATTGCTGTCTGTCCGTCTGTCCGTCTTGTTTGTCGCCCATTGCTCGAAGGCTATAAGAGCTAGAGCAACCAAACTTTTTATCCAGTCTGATGTGGTATCTCACTCCTAGAAAAGTGTTTCAAAATTTCGCCCCGCCCACTTCCGCCCCCCCAAAATACGAAAATCCACAATTTTGAAGATAGAAAAATAATAAAAATGCAGTTTTGTAGAGAATGACCATATCTACCAGATTCCCGAATTTGGTTCAGATCGGATCATTATTGTAGCCACAATGATCAAATGAATTTTCTGCTGCGAGCTTCCCCTTCCCCTTGCGGCGTAAGTCATTTATGGGGATGATTTTCGCTAATGATTCTTTCGCACGCACACTTACGCTCAAACATGCTGCCTCGTGCACGTGTGTTGTTGTGAGAACTGATGTAGATGAAGCAGATGTAGATGACTGATGTAGCAAACAAATGTATTATGTAAAAACTTATAAAAAATTTGAAAATTCCACTTTAATCACATGTGTGCTGACTGAGTACGGGTATAAAAGTAGAGTCGCGGCAACAGCGACTCCGTACGTTCTTTCTCGTTTATATTATGCAGATCCTCAAAAGTATAATTTGACAATCCATTCAATAACTAACCAAAGACCGTTTGACATTTTGTTCAACAAAATCAAGCATGAGAATATTTCCCAAATATTAAAACTAGCGCAAGAAAAAATAATAAAGATAGGAAGGAAAAGGACTATCACGTAGGTGAGGTCATTTATGAGAAAAACATGCAGAAAGGAATAAACTAAATGCAAGATATAAAAAGACAGGTAGTTAAAGAAAACTTACCTAATAAAATTATTATAAATAATAGAAACCGTATGATTTATAAAGATAACATCAAATTTTAATTTGTCTTAAATTGCAGAAAATGAATTTAATAATATTCGTATTATTGATGGTAACAACAACCAAATCGAAATAATGGATTATTCAAATCATTTTTTTTTTTATTTACAAGGATACAAAAGAGGTCCTTACTTATGAATCATACGCTGACTTATTCCATATAACTAATTTAAGTTATTATAAAAGAAATAATCAATTTGGAAACAGAACACATTCAGAATAATAACCAGAATTTACTTTGGGAAATGACATATGACATATTAAATATTATCAAAATTCTTATCTCACTAATAATACCCAATAGAATTAAACGGGGTATCAACGAAATAGGCACCATTTGGAAATGGATAGCAGGGACCCCAGATCATGATGATATCATAACAGTGCAGAACAAAATTGATGATTTAATCCAGAATAACAATAATCAATTTGTCATAAATTCTAAATTATTCAAAAGAAATACAAACTCTATCTGAAAATTTTAAAACAGCCTTTAGAAATCATGAATTGCCTCTACGAAAACACCGTCTTCGTTTGCTCACTTACGATCTTATGAATTTGATGGATACAATTACATTAGCTAAAATTTATGTATTCATAACAAAAAGTTTTAAATGAGGACGATATCAAAGAAATTTATAAACATGAACACAAACCCGTCATTATTACTGACCTGTTAGATAATTCTGAATTTAAAATTGCAATAAATCAGGATTTAATTGGCATATACATAAAATACCCAATAATAACTAACCGTTGTGAAGTATACAATTCCAGATCCATTTCACATAAAGATGGAAAATTACTAATTGATAATCGGGTTACTAAATGTAATAATAAGTATTATGTAATGTCGAACTTTAAGACAGAACTTTATAATAATTATTGCACCTTAAACCCTGACAGTACTTGTTTCACAAGATTGTTGAATGGAGAAAAATCCATATGTAACAAAGTCAGGGAGAATAATAAAAAATATTGATATAATCCAAGAAGGTGCCATTTTATAAATGGAAAAATATTGTAAGTGACACTCATTTAGATGGGTCATTTTTAATAACTTTTAATGATACTACTGTAATCAATAATGTATCCTATTAAACCCATTTTTATTCAAATTAAACAAACTCAAATTCCGATAACGTTAATATTGATAACATGTATTGTAACGGACCACAACGGTCCGCCACAATAAATATAAATATATAATGTAAGATATACACACAATATAATCATAAACTAAATAATATAAGACTATTATTAAAACACCTGACACTACCAATACACTGCACCTAGTTCCGCGTTGCTATGTTAGCAAAAACACGCCGACTAGGTCACCTGAAACTGCACTCAAGTTCCGCGATCACAGCGAAACGGTGCCCCCAACAACCCACGAAAACGAGGACTCAGCGGCCTTACACCCCAGGTGCCGGCTTTAAATAGCGCGCGCCATGGATCAATGGGGCAGTGCATCAGCAGTCAACACCGCGCCACCGTAAGAAAATACACGCAAGAATTACTACACGACACTAGCAATATTAAAAAACCCAATTAATCAAGAATAAAGACAAAAATCATAAACCTGAAAAGCTCAACGCAGTGTCATCATTTTCTTCGCCGAGCGCGAACACAACTCAGGCGACCCAGAAACATATTATTACCGCACACACCAAAACTCAGGTGTCAGCGTTTTCCCTTCCATCGCCAAAGTGCGAATACCGAATTGCCTGCACGGTAACCCGACGCTCCGCCCGCTCCACTTTCGGTCTCACGGCCACCCCCTTGCCCTAAAGTCCAGCATTTCTACAAATTTCTTGTAGAAAGAACCTTGGACAGACTGAGCCTACCTCAGCCTGGGATAGGTTTCCTACAGTATATATTTATATTTATATTTATATATATTTATATTTATATATATTAAATTATCATATTTAATTATATCTAAAATGCAAACCACTGAAAATTAGTTTTGAAATAAGCCTCGAGAATAATATGTCCGATAATGAAAATTCCGTTGATGATGAAATTGCAGTCGAATTGACCAATCATTTTAATTTAATTTATCCATCACTTCCAATGAATCGGGACGATCCAATTTAGAATGGGGGGAGTTAACCAGCCCACTACCCAAACCTTCCTACCCGATTTATAAACAATTTCTAGTTGGGAACTTCTTACACAGTTCTTCCATTAGGTTCCATTAGGTTCCCAATTCCTAATGAACTTCCCCACTCCAGTAAGGGGTCATGTCATTTCACACTTTTCCATTAAGTTCGAATTGCGCCGTTGGCCGCTCGATACTCAGAGAGCCTAATGTTTGTTTATTCAAATTTCACAATTGAGACCAGATTCTAATCGATACTCAGAGAGCCCAATCTTTGTTTATTCAAATTTCACAATTGAGACCAGATTCTCATCTCCTATTCTCCGACTCTCTTGAGCCAATCTCTTAAGCAGCTCTTGCTTCTCTTAATCCGAGGTTTGTTTATTAGAGCCGACTCTTGGTCTCCAGTCCGTTTTGGAGATCGAATAAGAACAGTTGTATTATAATAAGAACAGTTTAAAACAATAGAGCAGTGAGTTTCGACACTAAGAGTGTAATGTAATAGTGAATAAGAAATAAAAAGTAAATTTTTTAATCAATTCACAAAAGGAGATACTTAATTGGCGCCCAACGTGGGGCGGCGTCTTCAAAAAGTTCTAAAAAGAAAAAAGTTAATTTGGTAAAACAGAACTCGCGCCGCCAACAATCCTATTTTTAGTGGAAAAATTAAAACATCCACAAAACCGACGACACCTAACTATTGTGACAGTGCTCGGTGAAATTAAATGGAAATTAATAAATGTAATAATCCATTTGAAACATAACTAAAACCCTTTAACCGAAAGTGAGAGTTCGAGTTAAAACAACCTTGTAGAGGAAATTAATTAATGGAATAATCCTCAAATATTACAACACTCGGAAAACTAGTGATCGTGTAATTCTCACTGCTCTAAAACCAAAATTAATGTTAAAGACTATCATCGAAATCAAAATAAAACGAGAGAGAACGTACGGAGTCGCTTCGAACGCGACTCTACTTTTATACCCGTACTCAGTGATTTATGTGGAATTTTAAAATGTTTTATCAGTTTTTACATTTTACATTTTTTGCTACATCTGTCATCGACATCTACATCTACATCATCTACATCAGTTCTCACAACAACACACGTACACTGCACGAGGCAGCATGTTTGAGCGTGAGTGTGTGTGTGTGAGAGAATCTGCTGCGACAATCAACCCCAATAAATGACTTACTCTGCAGGAGGAGTGGGGGATTGCTGCTGAAAATTCATTTGATCATTGTGGCTACAATAATGATCCGATCTGAACCAAATTCGGGAATCTGGTAGATATGGTCATTCTTTACAAAACTGCATTTTTTATTTTTTTCTATCTTCAAAATTGTGGATTTACGTATTTTTGTGGGGGCGGAAGGGGGCGGGGCGAAATTTTGAAATACACTTGTTCAGGTTTGGTATCACAGGAGTCTTGGCCAAAAAGTTTGGTTGCTCTAGCTCTTATAGTCTCTGAGATCCAGGCTACACAAAATACAAAAAACCAAATCGACTCGATTTTGTGTGAGTGCGAAAGGGATGGAGCGAAGTTTTTGCGTATGTTTTTGTCTATTGTGGCTATATTAATGATCTGATCCGGTTCAGATTTGGGCCCCTGATAGATATGGTCTTTCTCTATGATTCTGCATTTCTCGTTTTCTGCTATCTTCAAAATTGTGGACGCCACAGATGTGCGCTCTTTGTGGGGGCGGAAGTGGGCGGGGCGAAATTTTGAAACTTTTTTCTAGGAGTGAGAGAACACATCAGTCTGAAAAAAATTTGGTTGCTCTATCTCTTTTTAGCCTTCGAGCAATGGGCGACAAACAAGACGGACGGACGGACAGACGGACAGACGGACGGACAGACAGGGCTATATCGACTCGGCTATATCGAATATATATACTTTATATGGTCGGAAATTACTCCTTCTCTATGTTACACACATCCACTTTTAGCACAAATACAATATACCCTTTTACTCTTCGAGTACGGGTATAAAAAAATTCAAAACGGACCATTTTCAGAATTTAAATCAAAATAATTTAAAACCCTAAAGCGGAACATCATCAACAATCTAAATCAAAAACACAAATCCAAACGGAGAACTTCGAGAAAGGATGACCCCAAGACAATAAAAAAAAAGAAGAACTAGAAGAACCATAAAGAGGACAAATCAAGAAGGACGACCCCAATCAGGATCTTCAAGCCAACAGGAAGATAAGAAGACAACTCGTGAGCGATAATATTTCATAAGAATTAGATAAGAAATAAAAACAACCAAAGTAGAGGAATCAATAAACGATTTTAAACGAGAAAGAACGTACGGAGTCGCTGTAAACGCGACTCTACTTTTATACCCGTACTCAGTCAGTACACATGTGATTTATGTGGAATTTTTCAAATCAGTTTTTACATTTTACATTTATTTGATGCATCCGTCATCTACATCTACATCAGTTCTCACAACAACACACGTACACTGCACGAGACAGAGCGTGCGAGTGTGAGTGTGAGAGAATCAGCAGCAGCAACCCTCAAAATAAATGTATATTTTGTTTTGGTTGTAGCGGCGGCCGGGGCAGGTCGCTGCTGAAAATTCATTTGATCATTGTGGCTACAATAATGATCCGATCTGGACCAAATTCGGGAATCTGGTAGATATGGTAATTTTCTACAATACTGCATTTTTGGTTTTTCTATCTTCAAAATTGTGGATTTTTCGTCTTTTGGGGGGCGGAAGGGGCGGGGCGAAATTTTGAAATACACTTGTTCAGGTTTGGTATCACAGGAGTCTTGGCCAAAAGTTTGGTTGCTCTAGCTCTTATAGTCTCTGAGATCCAGGCGACACAAAATACAAAAAGCAAAACGACTCGATTTTGTGTGAGTGCGAAAGGGATGGAGCGAAGTTTTTTCGTATATTTGCCTCTATTGTGGCTATATTAATGATCCGATCCGAATCAGATTTGGGCCGCTGATAGATATAGGCTGTCTCTATGATTCTGCATTTTTAGTTTTTGTTATTTTCAAAATTGTGGCCGCCACAGATGTGCGCCTTTGTGGGGGCAGAAGTGGGCGGGGCGAAATTTTGAAACACTTTTCTAGGAGTGAGATATCACATCAATCTGGATAAAAAGTTTAGTTGCTCTAGCTCTTATAGCCTTCGAGCAATGGGCGACAAACAAGACGGACAGACGGACAGACAGCAATTAGCACAAATACAATATACCCTTTTACTCTTCGAGTACGGGTATAAAAGTTCTCACCATGACACCACCATTACCAACGGCGGCTTCTAGCAGCCAGGGCTCAACATTTAATGTAAGCGATTTGATTAAACAAATCGTTAATAATGAATTAGATCCTTTGAAGAATGAGATCGTGAGTTTAAAATCACAGTTAAATCATAATATAAACGAGAAAGAACGTACGGAGTCGCTTCGAACGCGACTCTACTTTTATACCCGTACTCAGTCAGTACACATGTGATTTATATGGAATTTTAAAATGTTTTATAATTTTTTACATTTTACATTTTTGCTACATCTGTCATCGACATCTACATCTACATCAGTTCTCACAACAACACACGTACACTGCACGAGGCAGCATGTTTGAGCGTGAGTGTGTGTGTGTGAGAGAATCTGCTGCGACAATCAACCCCAATAAATGACTTACGCAGCAAACTGGCGAGGGGAAACACAACCGTGGGGTATTCCCGCTGCTGAAAATTCATTTGATCATTGTGGCTACAATAATGATCCGATCTGAACCAAATTCGGGAATCTGGTAGATATGGTCATTTCCTACAATACTGCATTTTTAGTTTTTTCTATCTTCAAAATTGTGGATTTTCGTCTTTTGTGGGGGGCGAAAGGGGGGCGGGGCGAAATTTTGAAATACACTTGTTCAGGTTTGGTATCACAGGAGTCTTGGCCAAAAGTTTGGTTGCTCTAGCTCTTATAGTCTCTGAGATCCAGGCGACACAAAATACAAAAACCAAATCGACTCGATTTTGTGTGAGTGCGAAAGGGATGGAGCGAAGTTTTTTGCGTATGTTTTTGTCTATTGTGGCTATATTAATGATCCGATCCGAATCAGATTTGGGCCCCTGATAGATATAGGCTGTCTCTATGATTCTGCATTTTCGTTTTCTGCTATCTTTAAAATTGTGGACGCCACAGATGTGCGCCCTTTGTGGGGCGCAAGTGGGCGGGGCGAAATTTCAAAACACTTTTCTAGGAGTGAGATATCACATCAGTCTGGAAAAAATTTGATTGGTCTAGCTCTAATAGCCTTCGTGCAATGAGTGAAAAACAAGACGGACGGACAGACGGACAGACGGACGGACGGACATGGCTATATCGACTCGGCTATTGATGCTGATCAAGAATATATATACTTTATGGGGTCGGAAACGCCTCCTTCTGTGTGTGTTACACACATCCACTTTTACCACAAATACAATATACCCTATTACTCTTCGAGTACGGGTATAAAAAGGTTGAGGATTATCAGGTAGAAGTAATTGATCCAAATATCAAATGTGAAACCTCTTATGAGATCATCAAATCTGTCAGAGAATATAAAGGTGAGGAGGATAAATACGTCAGTTGGAGGGAATCAGCAGAAATAGCCATGGGGCAATATGCAAGAGGTAGTGATAGATTCTTTTTCAGCATTATCAATTCTTCGAAATAAAATTACAGGCATTGCCAATGATGCCCTAACGCATAACGGAACCGTATTGAATTTTGATGCCATAATGGCAAGGCTAGATTTTGTTTTTTAGTGACAAGCGACCAATTCATATTCTAGAGCAGGACTTAAGTATAATAAGTCAGGGAAACTGTTGATTATGGAATTCTATAATTTGGTGAATAAAAATTAACTCTATTAATTAACAAAACAATTATGACACATGGGAGGAGTAACCCAATTACATCTGAGCTTAATGAGAAGCATCGAAAAAATGCATTGAGGGTCTTTTATAACAGGTCTTAACGGTCATATTGCCGACACCATCTTCTCAATGAATCCTCGGACTTACCAAACGCAATGGTTATTGTTCAGGAACTAGAAAGTAATAATATGAGAGCCCAATTCGCGAATAATTTCGCAAACTCTTATCGGAAGAATTATGAGTCTAATTCATACAGGCAACATTACTCAAATGATAAACCCAGACAGAATAACAAAATTAATTATAGCAGGAATCAAAATAATACTAATAACTTAAGGTTTAACCAACCTGGTTATCATAACAAAAATAATTTTAATAATACTTGGAATCAAAGCAGTTATAATAATCCCCAAAATAATAATCAGAATCAGTGGAATTCATATAGACCACAACAGAACAAGCCAGAACCGATGGAAGTAGACGAATTCATACAGATTCAGAATAAACCCTAATAAAAACTGGCAGGCGAATAATAATTGGCAAGCAAATAATAATTGGCAGGCAAATAATAATCGAGGAAGATATAATAATAATTATTATCATAATAATAATCGTTCAAATTACTATCGCACTAATCAAAATAGAGAGCAAACTCAAGCACCAAAAAGGGAGTCAAATGAAACAGTAAATCAGCCAGCTAATAAAGTAACCAGATTAAATAATATCAATGAGGATCATTTTTAGACCAGACCCCTACAGGGAATGCCTTATTTAAATAGGATAGACAGAAAACCAAGAAGCAGTTAAAGATTTTAATAGATACAGGAGCCACTGCTTGTTATTTTAAAAAGGGAATTTTCGAAAATAAAAATGAGTTATCAATATACAAAAAGGTAAAAACAGTTCACGGGTATTCAATTATTAAGTATTACCATATTATAAATATATTTGAAACACGACAATTATTTTATGAAATCGAACGATTAGAATCAGATCTTCTGATTGGGTTCAATTTATTAAGAAACATTGGAGCTATAATAAATATAGAAAAGGGAGTCTTGGAATATAAAGGAAAGCAGAAAAGTTACAATATTATGATAATGAGGAAAAAAAAAATGAAATAGTTTAATAGAAGAAAATAATATTCTTCCCTTAAAAGAAATATATTTTACGAAAATACTTTAAAAGAGCTAAGAGAAATTAAAACCGATTCAGTACAGTTAGAGGGAAGTTTATACAGCTTGGGATTGATAAATCCTGAGCACGCCGTCGTTGAATTATCCGACAACAAAAGTTTAGACAGCTTGGGATTGATGAATCCTGAGCACGCCGTCGTTGAATTATCCGACAACAAAAGTTATAACAGTTTGGGATTAAAAAATCCTGAACACGCCGTCGTGAAAATATCCTACTTAAATAAACATAGGTAGTCTGAATCGATAAAGTTGAAATTGAATAACACATTCATTCAAAAAGAAGAAGACTTAGAGAAACTCCAAGAGGAAATGATAGCTAAAGTCCAGGAAGACCATGCAAATATTGATTTTCAGTTACCTTTTAGAACAGATATAAAAGGGGAAATAAATACCGAACATGATAGACCGGTATACAGTAAGCAAAATCCATATGCTTATTCAGTTAACGACTTCGTTAATAATGAAATAAGTAAGATGTTAGATGACGGTATAATCAGACCAAGTAAGAGCCCATACAATTCACCTGTGTTGGTAGTACCAAAAAAGGGGTAAATGATGACGGAACTCCTAAACACCGATTGGTAATAGACTTTAAGAAACTGAATGAAAATACTATACCCGACAGATATCCCATGCAGGATCCTTCAGTAATTCTTTCCAATTTGGGTAAAACAAAGTATTTTTCGACAATTGATTAAGAGTCAGAATTTTATCAGATTTTGATGAGAGAATCAGATATAGTAAAAACATCCTTTTCGATAAATAACGGTAAATACGAGTTTTTAAGAATGCCCATGGGATTGACAAACGAACCCAGAATCTTTCAAAGGGCAATGGACGACATACTTAGAGAGCAAGTAGGAAAAACCTGCCATGTCTACATGGATGACATAATAATATTTTCAAAAACGATTAACCAGCACTATGCAGATATAATTAAAATAATAAAAATTTTACAGAATGGAAATATGAAAATTTCCCTTGAAAAGTCTAGATTTTTTCAATTAGAAACTAAATTCCTGGGATACATTGTTTCCCATAATCTTATTAAAACAGACCTAGAGAAGATTGATACCATTCAAAAATATCCAATTCCGAGAAATGTCCGAGAGCTCCGTAGTTTCCTAGGGTTAACAGGTTATTACAGAAAGTTCGTCCGAAATTATGCGACAATTGCCAAGCCATTAAAAATGTATTTGAGTGGAATCAATGGGAAGGTTTCAAGAAGATAATCCAAAAAAACTTTATTACAGCTGGACGAACCAGCAGTAGAAGCATTCAATATTTTAAAGGACAGTTTAATTGCACATATAGAATTGGTGCAACCAGATTACAACAAGAAATTTACTTTAACCACAGATGCACAAGACATATAATAGAATGCGATACAATGGAAAATCTGGTATCTATCTTAAGAGAATACATACCTCCTAATATAGCAATAGGAGTACACTGTACACATTAGAGGACTTCTATAGAATTCAAATTCCTCTTAAGAATAATTTTACTAATAAGTTTTTGTATACAAGAAGATTTGTTCAGGATGTAGAAAATCCTGAAGACAGAGCGGTAATAATCGAAGAAACTCATTGTAGAGCACACAGGGGATTAGGCGAAAACTATAAACAAATAAACCGATTATATTATTGGCCAAATCTATACAAAAACTCAAGGAATATGTTAAGAACTGTAATATTTGCAATCAAAACAAATTTAATAGACACCCAGTACAAATCCCTCATCAGACAGGCACCTATACCAACTAGGGAAGGAGAAAATTTACATATTGATATATATTATGCACAGAACTTAATATTCATAACTTGTATAGATTCTTATTCAAAGTATTTAGTTGTAAAAGAGATTCCAAATAAGCGCAACATCGAAAATGAGATTTCAGAAATTCAGAACCAAGTTTTACTTCCTCCCAGTTTCAATCTTTTGCTCAAAGATATGGGATTAATTATACCCGTACTCGAAGAGTAAAAGGGTATATTGTATTTGTGCTAATTGCTGTCCGTCCGTCTGTCCGTCTTGTTTGTCGCCCATTGCTCAAAGGCTATAAGAGCTAGAGCAACCAAACTTTTATCCAGTCTGATGTGGTATCTCACTCCTAGAAAAGTGTTTCAAAATTTCGCCCCGCCCACTTCCGCCCCCACAAAGGGCGCACATCTGTGGCGGCCACAATTTTGAAAATAACAAGAAACTAAAAATGCAGAATCATAGAGACAGCCTATATCTATCAGCGGCCCAAATCTGATTCGGATCGGATCATTAATATAGCCACAATAGAGGCAAATATACGAAAAAACTTCGCTCCATCCCTTTCGCACTCACACAAAATCGAGTCGATTTGGTTTTTTGTATTTTGTGTAGCCTGGATCTCAGAGACTATAAGAGCTAGAGCAACCAAACTTTTGGCCAAGACTCCTGTGATACCAAACCTGAACAAGTGTATTTCAAAATTTCGCCCCCGCCCCCTTTCGCCCCCCACAAAAGACGAAAATCCACAATTTTGAAGATAGAAAAAACTAAAAATGCAGTATTGTAGGAAATGACCATATCTACCAGATTCCCGAATTTGGTTCAGATCGGATCATTATTGTAGCCACAATGATCAAATGAATTTTCAGCAGCGGGAATACCCCACGGTTGTGTTTCCCCTCGCCAGTTTGCTGCGTAAGTCATTTATTGGGGTTGATTGTCGCAGCAGATTCTCTCACACACACACTCACGCTCAAACATGCTGCCTCGTGCAGTGTACGTGTGTTGTTGTGAGAACTGATGTAGATGTAGATGTCGATGACAGATGTAGCAAAAAATGTAAAATGTAAAAAATTATAAAACATTTTAAAATTCCACATAAATCACATGTGTACTGACTGAGTACGGGTATAAAAGTAGAGTCGCGTTCGAAGCGACTCCGTACGTTCTTTCTCGTTTATATTATGATTTAACTGTGATTTTAAACTCACGATCTCATTCTTCAAAGGATCTAATTCATTATTAACGATTTGTTTAATCAAATCGCTTACATTAAATGTTGAGCCCTGGCTGCTAGAAGCCGCCGTTGGTAATGGTGGTGTCATGGTGAGAACTTTTTATACCCGTACTCGAAGAGTAAAAGGGTATATTGTATTTGTGCTAATTGCTGTCTGTCCGTCTGTCCGTCTTGTTTGTCGCCCATTGCTCGAAGGCTATAAGAGCTAGAGCAACTAAACTTTTATCCACATTGATGTGATATCTCACTCCTAGAAAAGTGTTTCAAAATTTCGCCCCGCCCACTTCCGCCCCCACAAAGGGCGCACATCTGTGGCGGCCACAATTTTGAAAATAACAAAAACTAAAAATGCAGAATCATAGAGACAGCACATATCTATCAGGGGCCCAAATCTGAATCGGATCGAATCATTAATATAGCCACAATAGAGGCAAATATACGCAAAAACTTCGCTCCCTCCCTTTTCGCACTCACACACAAAAATCGAGTCGTTTTGGTTTTTCGTATAAATGAGCGCCTCGATCTCAGAGACTATAAGAGCTAGAACAACCAAATTTTTGCCTAGACTCCTGTGATATCGCTTCAGTGCAAGTTTATTTCAAAAATTTTGTCACGCCCACTCCCGCCCCCAAAATACGAAAATCCACAATTTTGAAGATAGAAAAAAATAAAAATGCAGTTTTGTAGAGAATGACCATATCTACCAGATTCCCGTTTCAGATCGGATCATTATTGTAGCCACAATGATCAAATGAATTTTCTGTTGCGAGCTTCCCCTTCCCCTTGCGGCGTAAGTCATTTATGGGGATGATTTTCGCTAATGATTCTTTCGCACGCACACTTACGCTCAAACATGCTGCCTCGTGCAGTGTACGTGTGTTGTTGTGAGAAGTGATGTAGATGAAGCAGATGTAGATGACTGATGTAGCAAACAAATGTATTATGTAAAAACTTATAAAAATTTGAAAATTCCACATTAATCACATGTGTGCTGACTGAGTACGGGTATAAAAAGTAGAGTCGCGGCAACAGCGACTCCGTACGTTCTTTTCTCGTTTATATTATGCAGATCCTCGACATAGTAAGTCGAATGGACAAATAGAAAGGGCACATTCCACACTTACAGAAATTGCTCTCTGCATAAAAGATCAACTTAATTTGGTTGATTATTCAGAAATTATAATTAGAGCAGCTCAAAAGTATAATTTGACAATCCATTCAATAACTAACCAAAGACCGTTTGACATTTTGTTCAACAAAATCAAGCATGAGAATATTTCCCAAATATTAAAACTAGCGCAAGAAAAAATGTTAGATGTTCATAATAAAGATAGGAAGGAAAAGAACTATCACGTAGGTGAGGTCATTTATGAGAAAAAACATGCAGAAAGGAATAAACTAAATGCAAGATATAAAAGACAGGTAGTTAAAGAAAACTTACCTAATAAAATTATTATAAATAATAGAAACCGTATGATTTATAAAGATAACATCAAATTTTAATTTGTCTTAAATTGCAGAAAATGAATTTAATAATATTCGTATTATTGATGGTAACAAAAACCAAATCCGAAATAATGGATTATTCAAATCACGATTTTTTTATTTACAAGGATACAAAAGAGGTCCTTACTTATGAATCATACGCTGACTTATTCCATATAACTAATTTAAGTTATTATAAAGAAATAATCAATTTGGAAACAGAACACATTCAGAATAATAACCAGAATTTACTTTGGGAAATGACATATGACATATTAAATATTATCAAAATTCTTATCTCACTAATAATACCCAATAGAATTAAACGGGGTATCAACGAAATAGGCACCATTTGGAAATGGATAGCAGGGACCCCAGATCATGATGATATCATAACAGTGCAGAACAAAATTGATGATTTAATCCAGAATAACAATAATCAATTTGTCATAAATTCTAAATTATTCAAAGAAATACAAACTCTATCTGAAAATTTTAAAACAGCCTTTAGAAATCATGAATTGCCTCTACGAAAACACCGTCTTCGTTTGCTCACTTACGATCTTATGAATTTGATGGATACAATTACATTAGCTAAAATTTATGTATTCATAACAAAAGTTTTAAATGAGGACGATATCAAAGAAATTTATAAACATGAACACAAACCCGTCATTATTACTGACCTGTTAGATAATTCTGAATTTAAAATTGCAATAAATCAGGATTTAATTGTCATATACATAAAATACCCAATAATAACTAACCGTTGTGAAGTATACAATTCCAGATCCATTTCACATAAGGATGGAAAATTACTAATTGATAATCGGGTTACTAAATGTAATAATAAGTATTATGTAATGTCGAACTTTAAGACAGAACTTTATAATAATTATTGCACCTTAAACCCTGACAGTACTTGTTTCACAAGATTGTTGAATGGAGAAAAATCCATATGTAACAAAGTCAGGGAGAATAATAAAAATATTGATATAATCCAAGAAGGTGCCATTTTTATAAATGGAAAAAATATTGTAAAGTGACACTCATTTAGATGGGTCATTTTAATAACTTTTAATGATACTACTGTAATCAATAATGTATCCTATTAAACCCATTTATTCAAATTAAACAAACTCAAATTCCGATAACGTTAATATTGATAACATGTATTGTAACGGACCACAACGGTCCGCCACAATAAATATAAATATATAATGTAAGATATACACACAATATAATCATAAACTAAATAATATAAGACTATTATTAAAAACACCTGACACTACCAATACACTGCACCTAGTTCCGCGTTGCTATGTTAGCAAAACACGCCGACTAGGTCACCTGAAACTGCACTCAAGTTCCGCGATCACAGCGAAACGGTGCCCCAACAACCCACGAAAACGAGGACTCAGCGGCCTTACACCCCAGGTGCCGGCTTTAAATAGCGCGCGCCATGGATCAATGGGGCAGTGCATCAGCAGTCAACACCGCGCCACCGTAAGAAAATACACGCAAGAATTACTACACGACACTAGCAATATAAAAAAACCCAATTAATCAAGAATAAAGACAAAAATCATAAACCTCAAAAGCTCAACGCAGTGTCATCATTTTCTTCGCCGAGCGCGAACACAACTCAGGCGACCCAGAAACATATTATTACCGCACACATCCCTTCCATCGCCAAAGTGCGAATACCGAATTGCCTGCACGGTAACCCGACGCTCCGCCCGCTCCACTTTCGGTCTCACGGCCACCCCTTGCCCTAAAGTCCAGCATTTCTACAAATTTCTTGTAGAAAGAACCTTTGGACAGACTGAGCCTACCTCAGCCTGGGATAGGTTTCCTACAGTATATATTTATATTTATATTTATATATATTTATATATATTAAATTATCATATTTAATTATATCTAAAATGCAAAACCACTGAAAATTAGTTTTGAAATAAGCCTCGAGAATAATATGTCCGATAATGAAAATTCCGTTGATGATGAAATTGCAGTCGAATTGACCAATCATTTTAATTTAATTTATCCATCACTTCCAATGAATCGGGACGATCCAATTTAGAATGGGGAGTTAACCAGCCCACTACCCAAACCTTCCTACCCGATTTATAAACAATTTCTAGTTGGGAACTTTCTTACACAGTTCTTCCATTAGGTTCCATTAGGTTCCCAATTCCTAATGAACTTCCCCACTCCAGTAAGGGGTCATGTCATTTCACACTTTCCATTAAGTTCGAATTGCGCCGTTGGCCGCTCGATACTCAGAGAGCCTAATGTTTGTTTATTCAAATTTCACAATTGAGACCAGATTCTAATCGATACTCAGAGAGCCCAATCTTTGTTTATTCAAATTTCACAATTGAGACCAGATTCTCATCTCCTATTCTCCGACTCTCTTGAGCCAATCTCTTAAGCAGCTCTTGCTTTCTCTTAATCCGAGGTTTGTTTATTAGGAGCCGACTCTTGGTCTCCAGTCCGTTTTGGAGATCGAATAAGAACAGTTGTATTATAATAAGAACAGTTTAAAACAATAGAGCAGTGAGTTTCGACACTAAGAGTGTAATGTAATAGTGAATAAGAAATAAAAAGTAAATTTTTGTAATCAATTCACCAAGGAGATACTTAATTTGCAAGTTGAGCTTGCGTACGATCGGAGCTTTACAGTAGCGTCTACGAACCTATGCATAGCTGTGTGAAATAGGAAAATTTTTACAGTCGCATCCAGAAAACGTGGTATGGCTCTCTGAAATGTTTTACACGTACAAAATCACTCGCACCCTTACAATTCGTTCAAGCTTGTCTCTGCGTTTATCACTTTTGCTTTTTTGAAGAGTTTTCTCGATTCCTTTCTGATTTTTCTCAGCTCCCGTGTCCACCAAGGGTTTTGATTAGACTGTGAAAAGCCTTCTGCAGAGCGTTAGTAACGTTCTGCGCCGCTTCCTCTAGTGCTCCCGCTTGCAAGATGGCTCCTTTCGGTGGGCTCGGCAGCACCTTCTTTACGGTTGTATGGAAGCGAGAAATCTGTCACAAATCTGATCATTATTACAGCAGAATGAAAATAAACATTTTGCAGTGGCAACGATACCTCTTCCACCGCTTCAGCGATCGTCATTGTTTCTCTCGCACTATAAAATATTTTTATTGGCTGAGTAATGGATATAAAGTAGAGACACGGCTTAAGACGTTTTTCAGCCTTACCACGCTCCAGCCGTTTATTTTTTATATCCGTACTCGAAGAGTAAAAGGGTATATTGTATTTGCGGTATTTGCTGTCTGTCCGTCTGGTTTGTCGCCCATTGCTCGGAGGCTATAAGAGATAGAGCAACCAAATCTTTTTCCAGACTGATGGGACATCTCACTCCTAGAAAAATGTTTCAAAATTTCGCCCCGCCCACATCCGCCCCCACAAAGGGAGCACATCTGTGGCGTCCACAATTTTGTAGATACCAAAAAACGAAAAATGCAGAATCATAGAAAGAGACCATATCTATCAGAGGCCCAAATCTGAAACGGATCGTTAGTATAGCCACAATAGAGAATATCATTTCAAAAAATATCCATCCCTCGGCTCACTCACACAGAAAAGTTTCGGCATGGCCTTCTCGTACAAATGAGCACCTGCATCTCAGAGACCTATAACTACCTAACCTAATACCTATAGCTAGAGCAACCAATCTGTCCAGACTCCTGTGATACCAAACCAAGACAAGTTTATTTCAAAATTTCGCCAGGCCCCCTGCCGCAAAAGACGAAAATCCACAATTTTAAAGATAGAAAAAATGAAAAATGCAGTATCGTAGTGAATAACTATATCTACCAGATTGTCGAATCTGGTTTAGATCGGATCATTTTTATAGCCACAATGATGAAATTAATTTTCAGCAGCAAGCCGCCAACCTTTCAGCCGTGAAGTGTTGTCGTGAGAAGTGATGTAGATGACAGATGCATGAAAAAAGGTAAAATGTAACATGTACAAAATGATGAAATATTTCCACATAAATCACATGTGTACTGACTGAGTACGGGTATAAAAGTAGAGTCGCGTTGCCAGCGACTCCATACGTTCTTTCTTGTTTTTAAATTAGCTTGATCATTTTTTAAAATGTTTTTTTATTATTTTGTTTTTTTATTTTCTTTCAGTATTTTGTTAGGTCTCTGGCTATTCGCGTTCCCCGAAAGTCCCAAATTTCTTCTGGAGCATGGAGAGTTTGAAAAAGCTTTAGAAGTTCTAGCACACATTTATGTAAAGAATACTGGACAGAGCCGCAGTAACTATCCCGTAAGAATTTATATAATTATTTCTTCGTATAAATCATTTTTCTACATAAAACTAACAGGGTAGAATCCGATCAGGTAGTATTTTGGAATTGCATTAAATCGATATAATACATTTGTATGTTGGGTTTCCCAGCCCGATGTTTAGTTTTAAATCTTTATGTTAGTTAGTGGAGCAGCCTAACGTAAATCTACCTACATATGTTTGCTTATTTGATTGCACACTGTATTGTAATTGCTTATGCTTACGCTTATGGTTACGCTTATGCTCGTTTCGCTACTACAGCTGCAGCATCTATGCTGTTCTCTCGCGCTCTCTCTCTCTCTTCCTCTCTCTATCGCTCGCACTCGGCTCTGCAGCAGCCCGAGCTTCTTTCTCTCTACCTCTTGTAGTGGGGCACGGGTCATTTCGGTCGGCCTGCCCTCTGTCAGTCGGGATTTAATTGTCATAGCTTTCGGTTCATTTTATACTCCAGCGTCACACGCGTACTGCCGCTACCTCCTATAATTAATAAAATTGTATTTACACTTGAATATCCTCGGCTCTTTATTTAAAACCTAGAATTTACAATAGCTATTAAAAACGCTTAATAGCTCAATAATGTATGTAAGTAAGAAAAAAGCTAACGCTACAGTAGGCAGTGCAATTAGTAAACAATATTACAGAATTAATTTAAGCTTCACCACTCTAGAATTGTGAACTTCAATGCTGGTGTATTATCGGGCTGCATAACATGACATTTACGGCTTGGATTTCAACAGATTTGATTTGATTTAGATTAAGATTTAAGTTAACACAGCTTGTTGGATTTATTCTAAATTCCATCGAGACCGATTTTTATACCCGTACTCGAAGAATTAAAGGGTATATGTATTTGTGGTATTTGCTGTCTGTCCGATTTGTTTGTCGCCCATTGCTCGGAGGTTATAAGAGCTAGAGCAACCAAATTTTTTTTTCAGGGTGATCTCACTCCTAGAAAAGTGTTTCATAATTTCGTCCCCCTCTTCCGCCACAACAAAAAGCGCACATCTGTGGCTTCCACAATTTTTAAGATAACAGAAAACGAAAAATGCAGAATCATAGAGCAAGACCATATTTATCAGAGGTCGAAGTCTGAATCGGATCCGATCATTAGTATAGTAACAAAAACCATTTCGAGAAACATCGTTCCCCCTCGCTCGGACTCACACACAAACATGTCTGTTTTGGCCTTTCGTACAAATGAGTGCCTGGAACTCAGAGACTATAAGAGCTAGAGAAACCAAACTTTTCGTCCAGTCTCCTGTGATATCACTTCAGCGCTAGTTTTTTCAAAAATTCTCCACGCCCCTTCCCGCCCCCATAAAAGACGAAAATCCACAATTTTGAAGGTAGAAACGAGAGGGAACGTTGTGAGTCGCGGCGAGCGCGACTCTACTTTTATACCCGTACTCAGTCAGTATAATTATATCTTAGCTTATAATTTACGGATGTTACTTATAATATATTAGTTTATACGTAAACGCCGCTCGAAATAGCTACCAATTTAATAAACATATTAAATAAACCAATATAATATAATATAATATAATATATTAAATTGGTACCCAGGGAACACCACGGGGAGGCCATTGCCATTGTTTTGGGGTAACACTAGCCAAAAACATAATCTTGGGGACCTACGAGTCAACTTGAGCTGCTTTTAAAAGAATTCTAAGCTCCCACAAAAGACGAAAATCCACAATTTTGTAGATAGAAACGAGAGGGAACGTTGTGAGTCGCGGCGAGCGACTACACACTAGCCAAAACATAATCTTAGGGACCTACGAGTCGACTTGAGCTGCTTTTAAAAGAATTCTAAGCTCCATATTCCCCAAAAAAAACAGGATTCCAATCCTTTGCTAAAATTATAAATACGTACAAATAATTAAAGAAAAGAATATTTAAAATAATAAATTAAACAAAATGAAATGAAAAACCTTTAACAAATTAAAGAATTAAATGTAAAACCTTAAACAATTTAAATAATTAAATGAAAAATCTTAAAAAACCTTAAACAAATTAATTAATTAAATGAAAATCCTTAAACAAATTAAAAGAATTAAATATAAATCCTTAAACAAATTAAATAATTAAATGAAAAGCCTTAAACAAATTAAATAATTAAATTTAAACAGAATTACGCTAAAATATACAAAATATCAAATATATACACTAATGCCTGCTAACTAAAAGAAATCTAATCTGCTGCCTCCCTAACATTGACTTAAATTCCACTATGATAACTATAAACTGTCTCGAAGGTGCGCGCGGTGGCCCTGCTATCGATAATGTTTGAAAACGCCCAGTCGATATGCGTATCGCAAGTAGTCGTGGACGAGTCCAAACCTAACAAATTCATAAATTTCCAGCAAGAGAATGAAGGCACAAATTAAAATCACCTAACACTATAGAACTCCTACCTAAAAACGGATTACGCTGAACAAAGTCCTCAAATTCCTATTTGAACTTTGGCAGCGGATAACTGGGGTCCAGTAAATAACAATAAAACCGACAGATTGGTACTTAAACAAAGCATACTCAGCATAAAATCTATCCCTTTCAACAGTACTAAAACGATCTAGAAGTTCATTTCTAACGAATATAAGAATGCCTCTTTTCGGTCTAGCTCCGCTGGCCACGGACTGGCAATCTAACCGCACTGCTGTGGAAAAGCCAGAAATATTATAAGCTTCATTTGAGTAAGTGGAATACCTCAACGAAGCACAAAATAGAAGATTTGAGCATTAGCTCATCAGAACAAACATCGCTAAAATGGCAGTGCAGGTTTTCCGTATTATGGAAGATTGAGTAAACAATCGAAGTGGGTGTGAAGTAACTTGGCGGAACGCAAGTTCTCCATATCTCTCGCGACAGGACAATTCGGCTTGGGCTTCGGGGGAATGAAGAGCCCAACGATATAAAGTCCATTCCATTCGCACTGGTGGCCCTCTTTGCATACTGGAGGAAGTGTGGCTACTTTACAGTCCTTCTCTTTGCATACTGCTACAACCGGAAACTGTTTGCGGTCTATAGTAACCTGCTCGTTTTGGTGGACGAAAACTTAGTAGTTTTTCTGAATTGGTGTATGTATGGCTGCCTTCGACCGCGCGTTAACTCCTACTCTTCGAGAAAATGAATAGTGGGGTATTGGATGAACTAATATCTCATTGACACCAGTGGCTCCGTTACCAAGGCCGTCTGATGTATCTACATTGACTGTCATCATATATTTAGCCGTGGTTTTGAGAACCAATAAAGTACACAAACCTTGTGTATTCGAAGTTTTGAAACTCTTGACAGACTCGAGATATTTACTCTTAATGTCTGGCCTAAGATGTTCGGCTTTGATGCAGTCTAATGCTGTGGATGTGTGTTCTGCTGTCATAATCGATGCTAGCTTCTCCCTATTGTACTTCTCTGTCTCGTTATTGCTATAACATAAATGGATTGCATCTCTTGGAGCTTGACTGCCCTCAACTATTCTATTCCTAAGCAATTGAATATCTTCACTTGACATTTCGGCCGATGCCATGTTGTTTAGTGCGATTGCAAAAGGTTGGTCATCTCGCTGTCGCATAATCTCTGTAAGTTCGAAGAACTTGAAGCCATCCCAGAGACTAGAGCCAACTATCGCACTGAATGGATTATGCGCACCTGATGAGGATTTGAATATCTATCGATCGATCGACCTACTGGACATAACTGCATTAGATCGCCGAACACGATAACAGAAATGCCACCAAAAAGGACTTTCGTGCCTTGAAAATATTTGCTTCAGGCGCTTATCCAAATATGAAAACATTTTTTCACCGACCATAGAAATCTCGTCAATTATAAGTTTAAGATTAGTTAGTTTAGTTTAAGATCAATATATCTTGAACGCAAGCTATTTAAAAGGTCTGGACCCAACTGTTTTAAAAGCATGGTTGGATTGATTGAGGGGCAATGAAAACATTGCGTGAAGTGTGGCACCTCAATACCAAATGCAGCTTTTCCTGTGGGGGCACACAGAAGTACTTTAACATTATTTGGGTTAGATCCTGGTCTACGATTAAGCTCCTGGGAAATAGTCTGAAAAATTGTAGATATGGTTCTACTTTTGCCGACGCCTGCGCCGCCACCTACAAACTCATAAAAGAGTTGCTTAGTTCTCACACTGTGCAGAACATGGGTGAGTAGGTCTTTTTGCTTCAAATTAAGCGATCTTACCATATTGGCTAAATTACTAAGGGAAACAAACGAAGTTTTTTATTAGACGAATACTCCTATCTGGATCGGCTGCCTGGTCATTTAAGTTCAGAACATTAATTTGAGAACTTATCCTATTGGCTTTTAAAAATTTCTAAAAGCCCTGAATTCCTCATCAATAGCCTCATCATCTGCCTGTTCACCTACATTTTTTCTGTGTTAACGTTAAAACTCATATATTGGCTTCTTGGGTTCCTAACAAAACCACTACCATGGCCCTTCTAAGCACGTCTTCTAAGTCATGAATTATATTTCTGAAAATTTGCACTGACTAATTCCTGGTGATCCCTATAAACATCCTCACAGTTTCTGCCTACTAGCTATGCCTCTTCATCTCTCCACGGAAAAAACAGCATCACTAGTGCTCTAAAATAATTAGACCTATCTGTGTTTACGTTAAAATTCATATATTTTAAAATCGAATCAGTGGACTTAATATCTCCGTTTGGGGCATTGGAGGGTATGGAATACCGGAATCCACAAAACTTTTGTTAACACTTTTTTTCCACTTTTGTGTTTAAGACAGGACCTGTTAGAGTGTTTGTGCTTTTGGTATTCAACATACGGAGCTAACTCTGAGTCTGTGATATCTACTGTAATATGTTTATTATTGAAGGCTACAACTGTTGAAATTGACTCAGTACTGGTTAAGTCCACTGCTGGGGCATCTTTCAGCCAAAACATGCCGTGAATATGGGGAGAACCTCTCTGTTGGAATTCAACACTCCAATAGAACTTGATGACGAAGTTTTCTCCGAAAATGCCCTCCGGATTCCTCATTACTTTCAAAACCTCGTGATACCTATAATCGAAATACCTAGCATAAGTAACCGGATCTGCCCTAATAAGGCGCGCCTTTTCCTCGTGCACTAAACTTATTGCTTCTTCTTAGCTAATTATCACCCTATCTACGTTTTTTTTGAGCAAAACAAGCAACTCTGGCCACCGCGTTTCAGCGGCAGACAGAGTGATGAAAAAAAAGTCGGCAGGCCGAATTGTCGAATCATGGCCATAACCTTCTTCTTCTCGTCCTTCCAATGAGCCGGAGACGAGCGAATAACGCGAAGAACGCTATATCCCTCATCGTGGTTAATAAGCCACCTATAAAATTCTCATTAAGAGCGTTGGCTGCCGTGACTGCACTGGAAGTGCTCCGTTTACGTTAGCAGATTGAAATGTTGTTACGAATCTTAATGAGCTCTAACTTCTTGTAATTAAAAAACAATTTATCAGTTCTACAACCTCTCCTATCTACATTTCGAAGCTCTGATCTAACTATGGTTGTATAACTTTCTGTGCATGGTCGCTTGACACCTGCATAAATAGTGGGAAAGGATAACTCTTCCGAGTCAACGTCTAAGATCATATCGAGAGGTCTTTGGCCTTCGCCTGGAGCTGTTGTTTTCGTGGTATTATTAAATGAAAAGTCATTTTGAAGCAGAGTTTCCTGACCTCCAGGGTTGAGCTGTTCAGCTTCCAAATCCTCGTCAGGATGGACTGGCACTGCGTCTACACTCCTAACTCTATTTTGCATCTCTTCTAAAACGACAGCGTCTTCCTGAGATGCTATGAGTTGAACAATATCGGATGTAAAACTAGACATCCATTGCTCGTTAACTTCAACATTATGCTTTATATAAAGCTCTGTGTGCTTTACGTAAATACTGAAGGGCTCCATAAACTATGAGAGGTCTAATGGTCTCAGCCATGAAATCTGCACTATATTCTTCTCTACGTTTCAGGTGGAGCTGAACAACCTGGGCTTCATGGAAAGCTCGTGGAAGATCCTTCACGGCTTTGCTTATTGAGATAGGGACGTTTACTACTGCTCCTTTTATGCCATTTTGGCCTAGCCTCCCGGCTAATAGACTCGTAATTTCATGAATGGAAGTCGAGGAGAAATCAAACGTTCCTCTAATTTAGTAAGCCGCGTCAAACAGTCGGACATTATAGGGAAATCTAATCCGTTTGGGAAAAGCTTAGGCTTGCTACGTTTCTTTATGTTGCTGTGACATGTTCTGCAGAACTTTAATGTTGGGCAGTCAGGAGGAAATCCTAGAGCGCTTTCAAGAGCGAAAATTTCAGCACTAAACTCACAATAATTTTTTAAAAACACGCGAGGGATTTTACAAATTTGTTTGGGAAACCAAAGGCCTTTACAAGAAAGACAAACCTGATCAGGACCCAGCTTTACATTCCTATTATAAACTACTTTTAAAGCTTCTAGTCCGCTAAGCCTGATTCTGGGTCCAATCTGAGCCCTATCCTGGGAGATAATCGCTCTTTCCTGCTGCATTCGGGAGGCGTTTCTCAGGTTTTGCTCAATCCTATTACTACTATTGCTCCTATATTGGCTAACTCTCTGACTAGCACTTCTGGCAGCATCAATTGCTGACCGTCGAGCTGCGGCACGAGCAGTTTGATGCGCCAGAGTATCTCGCGCTCGCAAGATAAGCCTACGTTCTAATATACTCCTCTCTTGGGCCCTGCGACCTCTATCCTGCGCTCTTTCTAATATCAGTCTCCGTCCACGGAGACTCCTACGTATGCGCTGTCGCACCTCTGTATTCTGTTCCTGCTCTCTTGTCCTATAGTCCAAGTTCCGTCTCCGTGTGGACCGACGCACGGTATCGGCCGCTTGCTCCACACTTCTAAACCCTGGGTTTGGTCTTCTAACTCTATGTCCTACTGTATTTTGTGCCTGTTCTATTGTCCTATAGTTCGAGTCCTGTCTTCGCCTGGAGCGACGAGCAATATTGGCCACCAGCTCCCTCTTCTAATCTGTGGGTTTGTCCGTCTAACTATATCTCTAACGCATTCTGTTCCTGTTCTATTGCCCTATAGTCCGAGTCCTGTCTTCGTGTGGAGCGACGCAGCAGTATCGGCCACCTGCTCCCACACTGCTAAACTGTGGGTTTGTCCTTCTAACTGTATGTCCTACTGTGTTCTGTGCCTGTTCTATTGTCCTATAGCCCGGGTCCTGTCTTCGCCTGGACCGACGCAGCAGTATCGGCCACCTTGCTCCCCACTGCTAAATCTCTGGGTTTGTTCTTCTAACTCTATGTCGTACTGTATTCTGTTCCTGCTCTCTTGCCCTATAGCCCGAGTCCTGTCTTCGCCTGGAGCGACGAGCAGTATTGGCCAACTGCTCCACACTGCTAATCTGTGGGTTTGTTCTTCTAACTCTATGTCCTACTGTATTTTGTCCCTGCTCTGTAGTCTTACATATACACTTGGTTTCGTCTCCGTCGGGACCGACGCACAGTGTCGGCCACTTGGCCCTGTCGTTGACTCTCATCTACTCGTCTGCCTATATTTCCTAGAGGTTGGTTCAAATTCCTAGTGGAACGACGCACAATATCAGACACTTGTCGTATTGTCGTATGCCCTCGTGAATCTGGTCTGTCTTCTGCTAAGACGGCTGCCTCATTCTGACCTTCAGCTACAACCTGCCTACCTTGTACCTGCCCTTGGACCTCAATCTCCTTTTGCTGGTTCCTATCAGAATCTGCATCAACAACATTTTCACTATTGTCTAACTGTTCTCTATTTGATCTGTTTCTCAACCTCTGTCTCTGAGACTGTTGAGAAGCAGATTGCCTATTCTACGAGGCATTTTAATAAATATATATATAAATATAAAATAAAATAAAATATATAAATATAAAGAATATATGAAAATTATATATAATTTAAATAATATATATTACATATATATTGTTATATATAATATATAATATAATATAATATAATAATATATAATATAATATATAATAATAAAATATAATTTAATAAAATATAAAAAAAAAACTAAATAAGATATAATAATATTTATTAATATTTTATAACGTCCGTTCAATTAAGAACTACGACGTCCGTCCCACACAAAGCGGCAACGAAAAGCGCGCGCGTTTGCACCGATGACAAACTTAATAAAGCTTCTAACTTGATCGGCGCAGAAAAACGATTTATTTTTACTATACGTTTTTAAGAATGGCACCTTTTGTTTATTGAATCTAGATAAACTATTTTAAAAAATGATTAATTAACGATTTTTATTTTTTGGCAATCGGAAAGTCTCTATCGCTGTCGTTGGCTCGATATCGACTGGTCCAACAATACAAGTGCTCACTGATTTGCGGTTTTTTTTTGTTTCAAGAGCAAATTGAGCGCGATTTGAAGCAAGGGGGAATGAAACGGAATCAAAACAAAACGGACAATTCAATGCATGTGTATGTACATACATGTGTATTTACACATGTACCGCAGGAACATATCTGTCTTCCGTTTATATGGAAGGTATTTATTAATTTATACATGTACATATACCTAATTGCATTTTTATAGTTGGGGTGGTGGGTGGCAAATGAGTTTGTAACTATTTCTCTTTGCTATCACCTGTTAGTTATGTATGTATGGATGTATCGACGCATGTGCGTAAAACTACAATTGCATGTTTTGTGTTTTGTCTGAGTGGGCATAGAACTCTCAATCAGAATCAGAGAAAAAAGAGTAAGAACCCAAAAATTTTTGGGGCAAGTGTCCTCATTTCTTCTATAATTAATTTTAGCTCAAAATATTCGCGTATTTGAAAAAAAAAAATATTTATCTATCAAATATTTTTTGGTCTGAATATGTATGTAATATTAATATGTTTTATTACCGACATAAAAACATGCAAATATTCATGTATATGAGTCATACACGTATGTTCATGTAAATGTATGAAGGGCTAAACAAATTTTTACCAATTGCTTAGGGGAGGAGATGATGATCTACATACACCTCATTTTGGTAAAAGGGAACATTTTAAATTCTGTCATCATTGAAAATCAATTGCAAAACTGTTGGCATCTTTCTCTTGAAGATGGGGAGTTAAGAATTATGGAAGGGGAAACAGCGACAAACTTTTCAAGGCGCTTGTCCGCCGAAAATATCATGCCAGAAAATGCGTTGGTTTGACGGATATGTCATTATTTTTCATACAGAGCTCGCAAATAACTTCATCTTTTTCTTCCCGATCTCGTTCTAGCACAACCGAAAAAGTTCATGCTCTCTCCAACAGGATGAGCTAAAGAGACTTTTGCAGTCTTGTCGATTTTTTGTTGAGCCTTTTTCATATTTGTATGTCGGTCTTTTCAATGAGCAAGACGAAAAAGTACATCCCAAAAATTCGTTACACGAACTCAATACAGATGAAGAATATCTGCAAAACGATTTGCTTGATGATGGAAATGTACTTTTGATATAGATTAAAGACAGATTCAGATGAAATAGAACAAAAAAGTCTTTAACAACCGAAACAAAATGAATATATAAAAAAACGGTTTTTTAGCGCGAGCACTCAAAAAGAACCCGCCTAAATCGGTTTTTTCAGTGTTCTATAAATCAGGAAAAACAATGGATTTGAATACAATGTAAACGGTCGCATTTATTTCTTTTGTTCATGTTTCCATAAATTTAATTGAAATGAAAAATTGCATTAAAATTATTTAATTAAAATTATTTTTACCCACTGTACATATGTAAATTTCCAAAACAACACAAAATAAAAAATTTTATTAAAAATTTAAATATGTTACCAAACAAAATTTTCCAGTTATGGCTTATAAACGTAGTGGTTTTTTGCTTGTTGCTTTTTTCTCCCTTTGGTCCAGTTGAGCCGAGAGCAGCAGGCGATTTTTCAGTCCTAATGCTGGGAGATGATGCAGCGACATAAAGTGGAAAGCAGCAGCGCATATTAATTTCTTCAGCAAAAGCCGAAGCGACGTCCGTCCGACGACAGAGCGACGTAGGCATTCCCTTGTTAGCGCGCGCGCAATTTCTTTGACCAAGTTCAAAGCATGTTTAGAGGAAAATATCACGATTCGGCGCAGAAAAACCCTTCCCTAACTATAACGGCTGATTAATATATCTACATATGCATACATACATGGTAACAGCTAAACTAGTTTAAATATGATTAATTAACGATTTTATTGAAATTGGGCAATCGGATATAAGTCTCTATCGCTGTCAACGTTCATACATCGATATCGACTGGCCCGCCAATACGTCTTGTTGTTCATGTGATTTAAATCGCCCTCTTTTTCTCTCTTTGGCAAATTCCAGGGTTGAGCTGTTCAGCTTCCATTTGTTATTGTCAGGATGGGATGATTGTTCTGCGTCAAAACAAAACGGATAACGTGTTCTAAAACGACATATGTATTTGAGATGCTACGTACCGCAGGAACATATCGGATGTAAACTAGACATCCATTGCTCGTTAACTGAAAATTATTTATATATGTACTCTGTGTTCTTTAAATAATTGAATGGCTTAAACTATGAGAGGTCTGGTGGGTCTCAGCCATGAAATTTAATAACTATAATTCTCTACGTTTCAGGTGGAGCTGAACAATGTACTTTTGGCGTGTATCTTGGAAGATCCTTCACGGCTTAACGATTGAGATAGGGACTTTTACTACTGCTCCTTTTATGCCATTTTGGAGAGCCTCCCGGCTAAAACTCGTAATTAATGAATTTCTTTGCTCAATGACATCTAATTTAGTAAGATATTAAACATTTTTTGGGTATGGTCAAATCTAATCCGTTTTGACATTGCATTTTAATTTGCTTTGTTTCTTTTTGCGTTGCTGTGACATGTTCTGCAGAAATTTTAATGTTTGGGCAGTCAAGGAAATCCTGAAGCTTTCAAGAGCGAAAATTTCAGCACTATTTTCACAATAATTTTTTCAAAAACACGCGAGGGGTTTTTACAAATTTGTTTTGGGAAACCAAAGGCCTTTACAAGTGACAAACTAAGCCAAAACCCAGCTTTACACTATTATAAACTACTTTTAAAGCTTCAGGCCGCTAAGCCTGATTCTGGGTCCTATCTGAGCCCTATTGGGAGATATTCGCTCTCTCCTGCAATTAATTTGGCGTTTGTCAAGTTTTTGCTCAATAAATTAAAAATTGCTCCTATAAATTAACTCTCTGAGAAGCAGACCTGGCAGTTCTTTCTCAAAGGCTGGATCTCAAAATCTGTCTTGAAACTTTGAGGGGAGGATGTCTTATTTAATTAAAAAAAACAGTATCAATATATATTATAGATTAAAAATAAAATAAAATATATAAATTTAAAAATCAAAATATATGAAGAATGTTTAATAGAGGCTGTTTTATATATTATATTTACATATATATTGTTATATATTTATATAATAAAATATAATATAATAATATATTTATAATATATTAATAATAATAATTTAATTTAATAAATATAGCCTTAATCTTTTTGGGACAAATTTTATGGACGGACCGTCCATTCAGCGACGTCCGTCCTCAGCTGCTTAAGTATCGACGTCCGAAATATAAACGAAAAGCGCGCGCGTTTGCACCAACAATATTTCTAACAAAATCGGCGCAGAAAAACCATGTCCATGCGAACGGATACTACACATGGTGGAGGCTGTGTTTTGTTTTATTAATCTGTGGCTAAACTATTTTAAATATGGTTAATTAACGACCGAAATTTTTACGCATCGGAATGATCTATCGCATTCGTTGGCTCGATATCGACTGGTCTCATTGGAACAGTGCTTGATTTCGCGCAGCAGGATAAGAGCAAATGTGGCCACAAGGCCAAAATGAATGAAATTGAATCAAAACAAAACGGACAATTTTAAATGTGTATGTACATACATGTGTATTTACATTCTACCATCAGGAAATATCTGTCTTGCCGTTTATATGGAAATGTTTCTTAATTTATACATGCAACATACTCTAATTGCATTTTTATAGCGTGAGGGATTGGTGGGTGGCAAACTAGTTTAATAACTATTTTTCTTTGCTATCGCTGTTAGTTCAAAAGTATGTATCGACGCATGTGCGTAAATTTACAGCTGTGCATGTTCTCAATTGAGAGAGGAGGGTATAGTTTTTATTAATTTCTCAATCAGAATCAAGAAATAGTCGAATAAAATTTTGAACATTTTTGGGGGTTTTTCTCATTTCTTCTAAAATATTTGTAGTCAAAATATTCGCGTGAATTTTTATTTATTATTTGCTTGGCTTTAATATATAATAAGAATGAATTCGTTGTTTTATTATTATAATACACTTACCGACATACATAACATGCAAATATTCATGTATATGAGTCATACGCGTATGTTCATGTAAATGTATGAAAAAAACAAATTTTTTTACCAATTGTCAAAAAGGAGATGATGATCTATCTATCTCTCTTCCTCTCATTGGTCCCGCTGTTGGTAAAAGGGATGTATTTTAAATTGTCTGTTATTGCGGGAGGGTAAGATCACTACAAAGTGCATTGCAAAACAGACAAACATCTCGTCTCTCTTGTTAGATGGGGAGTTAAGATTATGGAAGGGGAAACAGCGAGAGAGAGAGAGAGAGAGAGAGCGCACGCGCTTGTCCGCCGACGGTGCATTAGATTTCGCGTTGGTTTGACGGACAATTCGCATTCTTTTCCATACAGAGCTCGCAAATAACTGTCGACCGTTTTTTTTTCAAATCTCGTTCAAGCACAACCGAAAAATTCATGTATGTAATCTGAGCAAAGAGATTAATTTGCAATATAATATTTTATATTTTATTATAGCGCTTTATTCGTTAATATTTTTATGTCGCATCTTTCAATGAGCAGTGCGTGTACATATATGAAACGCTCATACGCGCATGTCAGCAAAAGACCGATTGACCGAAAAACTGTAAACAAACGGTCTTTACCATTTTGCTTACAGGTGGAAGGAGATGATGCAATTTTTATATATTTCGTCTGCAAAACGATTTGCTTCCTATGCGTGTTGGTAAATGCCAAACATATTAAATTGTTTTTTATTCACTGAACACGACAAAACGGTGCAAACAACCGAATTGCAAAACAGACAAAAATCGGTTTCGCTCTTGAGCGCGAGCGAGTTCATTCATGGAACCCATAAATCGAGAGAGCTCTCTGAGTCTTTTCGTAAAGTGTCAGGCCGACGGTGTTTTAGATTTCGCGTTTGTTTCGACGGACATTTCGAGCTTTTTTTCCATAGCATGTTTACAGTGAAAACCTGCATTACTGCCCTTCCCTAACAATGATGTGTATGTCCATACATATGTACATATGTCCATTGGTTAAAATACATACATAAATATGTACTTACTTAAATATAAATATGTATGCGCTACATAACATGTTCCACTTATGGCCTAGGCAGGCGTTGGGTGGTGATTTTCTTGTTGCTGTCTCTCCCTTTGGTCCTGTTGTTCGGAGAGAGACAGGCTGATTTTTCGGTTAATGCGGGAGATGATGTTAAGACATGGCAAAGCGGAGCATCACGCATATTAATTTCTTAGAGGGAAGCTTAGAATGTGGAAGGGGAAGGGCAGAGAGAGAGACAGAAAGAGAGCATTCCCTTGTTAGATTTCGCAATTTCTTTGACGGACAATTCTCAAAGCATGTTTAGAGGAAAATATTGCATTCGCTGGTCCCCCTCCCCTTCCCTAACTATAACGGCTGATTATACCCGTACTCGAAGAGGAAAAGGGTATATTGTATTTGTGCTAATTGCTGTCTGTCCGTCTGTCCGTCTTGTTTGTCGCCCATTGCTCGAAGGCTATAAGAGCTAGAGCAAAACCAAACTTTTTTATCCAGACTGATGTGATATCTCACTCCTAGAAAAGTTTTCAAAATTTCGCCCCGCCCACTTCCGCCCCCACAAAGGGCGCACATCTGTGGCGGCCACAATTTTGAAAAATAACAAGAAACTAAAAATGCAGAATCATAAAGACAGCCCATATCTATCAGGGGCCTAAATCTGAATCGGATCGGATCATTAATATAGCCACAATAGAGGAAAATATACGCAAAAACTTCGCTCCATCCCTTTCGCACTCACACAAAATCGAGTCGATTTGGTTTTGTATTTTGTGTCGCCTGGATCTCAGAGACTATAAGAGCTAGAGCAACCAAACTTTTGGCCAAGACTCCTGTGATACCAAACCTGAACAAGTGTATTTCAAAATTTTGCCACGCCCACTCCCGCCCCCAAAATACGAAAATCCACAATTTTGAAGATAGAAAAAAACCAAAAATGAAGTATCGTAGAAAATGACCATATCTACCAGATTCATGAATTTGGTTCAGATCGGATCATTATTGTAGCCACAATGATCAAATGAATTTTCAGCAGCGAGCTGCTACAACCAAAACAAAATATACATTTATTTTGAGGGTTGCTGCTGCTGATTCTCTCACACTCACACTCGCACGCTCTGTCTCGTGCAGTGTACGTGTGTTGTTGTGAGAACTGATGTAGATGTAGATGACAGATGCATCAAATAAATGTAAAATGTAAAAACTGATTGAAAATTCCACATAAATCACATGTGTACTGACTGAGCACGGGTATAAAAGTAGAGTCGCGTTTACAGCGACTCCGTACGTTCTTTCTCGTTAATATATCTACATATGCATACATACATACATATGTAGGAAGATAAAAGTAAATCTATGTATGTATGTACATATTTATTTAAATTGGTTTAATACATATATAATATGTATGTATGTACATACATTCATACATACATACATATGTACATATTTAAATGTGATCGTCTTGTTGCAAGCATGTGATGTTGCTAAGCTCGCCCTCTCTCTCAGTCTCTCTCTTTGGTCTGGCTGTTTGCAAGGAGACAGGTTGATTTGTTATTGTCGGAGGGGGGATGATTGTTCTGAGGCATTAACAAGCAGACTGCGCATAGTTTGTTTGGCGAGAAAGTGGAAGGGGAACGGAAGTTTTAAGAGGCCGCTTGCCAGCCGTCACTGTTTTAGAGTTCGCGGTTTTTGACGGACAATTTTCAAAGCATGTTTAAAGGGGTAAACTTGCCTTCGCTGGTCTCCAAAACTATACAAAACTATAGCGGCTGATTTAATAATTTTAATTAATTAATTAATTAATTTCATTATTGTGGCTACAATAATGATCTGATCTGAAACTTGGTCTTGGTTTTGGTATCACAGGAGTCTTGACAGAAAGTTTGGTTGCTCGAGCTCTTATAGTCTCTGAGATCCAGGCGTTCATTTGTACGAAAAACTAATTCGACTCGTTTTTTGTGTGAGTGCGAAGAGAGGGAGCGAAGTTTTTCGTATGTTTTTTCTCTATTGTGGCTATATTAATGATCCGATCTGATTTAGCCCCTGATAGATATGGTCTTTCTCTATGATTTTTGCATTTAGTTATTTGTTATATTCAAAATTGTGGACGCCACAGATGTGCGCCCTTTTTGGGTGCGGAAGTGAGCGGGGCGAAATTTTAAAACATTTTTCTAGGAGTGAGATATCACATTAGTCTGGAAAAAAATTTGGTTTCTTAGCTCTTATAGCGTCCGAGCAATGGACGATAAACAAGGCGGACGGACGGACGGACAGACGGATGCTATATTCGGCTATTGATGCTGATCAAGCATATATATACTTTTATGGGGTCGGAAATGATTACTTCTCTATGTTACACACATCCACTTTTACCACAAATACAATATACCCTTTTACTTTTCGAGTACGGGTATTAATAAGCGAATAACCATATCTACCAGATCGCCGAATCTGATTTAGATCAGATTATTATTATAGCCACAATGATGAAATAAATTTTCAGCAGCTAGCCGCCAACCTTTCAGCCGTGCAGTGTTGTTGTGAGAAGCGATGTAGATGACAAGTGCAGTAAAAAATGTTAAATATAAAATGTAAACAATTATAAACTATTTGAAAATTCCACATAAATCCCATGTGTACTGACTGAGTACGGGTATAAAAGTGGAGTTGCGTCAGCAGCGACACAACACGTCCTTTCTTGTTAATAATAAAGGTGGTGGTTAACAGTCCCTACGGTCTAAAATGACTGTTTATAGAAGGGCGGACAAAGTTTTTCTTGCTATTCAAAGATGCGAGGGACGAAGCGAATTAATCCAGGGGTTCAATGAAATAAGCAATTTATTATCGTTCTAGCGGTGCGACAAAAGCCGGCTGTTTATTTGAAGTAGGAGTAGCGAAACGAATTTACGAAGCTTTATCTAAGCCCTGATGACGCCCGTTGTCCACAGTTGCCCCGCCAGCGCTGCTGCCCATTGAACACTGACCAACAGAGTGGTAAGTAAGTAGCTGAAAAGTAGCTCGCCCCGTTCATTAGTGTCACTGCTGCCCTACTGACTGTGGTGAGCGTTGGCGTCGCATCCTACAATTATGCCCCTGAAATTTGGTAACAAAAATAAGTGCAGTTTTATTTTTCAAGAATGCAGGTGCGTGTCTTACCTGTGGTATCAGCTATGTAAAGTTTAAAGTCTTGAGTCTTCAGACTGGAGACCCTGTTTTTCCGAGGAACCAATGCATCTGAATGAGGACAATGTCGGCTCCACCCCTTGGCTAGTTGGAGCAGTAAGGCAGCGCATGCTTCCTTAAAATGGTGGAGGAGTGCAGGAGTGTCAAGGAAATTCCTCAGACGCGCCTCCACCATTTTTTCGTTGGAACTTCTCTCGGGGGACTCCACGTCCTCCCCGACACAGATGGTTAGGTCACTCGCATCAGACTCGTAGGTGTCCAGTAGATCGTCCGACGCTACGCCTGATGCCTCGAGTTTGCTACCTGATTCCGGTACCTCTGGCGGCTTGCCTGCTTGTTTCCATAGTCCACTACTCGGGCAGACTTCTCCAGGATCTCAAACGACTCCTAATTCTTTTTCGAAATGTTCTTGACCTTGGGCAATCAGCTGAAGAAAGGTGGTGGTTGCAGATCTGCAGAACATAGAAGGATCTTCTCCGGCTCTGCAGGATTCACAGACACCCATGCTCTGACCCTCTGTCTGCTCGGGAAATCTTTCCATCTGACGGCCACCATTAATGCCTTCGCCTTCGTGTAGAGGGCCGCCGAGTGATTATCTTGGCAGGCAATGGCTTTCACCGTGACTTTATGCCACCCGGCGTACTTGCATGTAGGTGCTGGTCCGCCATTCTCGGCAAGCTCCTCCAGAAATCTGTTCTGGAACTCAGCTTCGACCAGGGGCCATTTGTGACGAAGGATATTTTCGTCCTTGACCCCCTCGTCAATGCCGCCAATTAGGACTTTGCCCTCGCAACATCCGCAAACGATATGGGCATGGCCTGGCTGTGCAGCGGGATCTTTCGCTGAGCGTTGCTGCTAATTTGCCCTTGGCTGCTCTACTTCCGCTGGCTGGAAGTCCGGGGTGAATGAGCTGGCCCAGAGCCTCCAAGATGAAGGCAACGCACGTCCTGTCTAGGAAGGACAACTTCTTGCACTGTGTGGAGGCTGACAGGGATTCCCTGGTCACAAAACACTTACCAGCCGCTTGGCAAAGGTTATCTGGTCGGCCCCGGTGCCCCCCGAGGTGAATTGGCCCGATTGGATTATCCTCACAGCGGTTTCTGCTTGACGGCGGTGGATTGACTTAGTCTCCTTCCCCGTCTTCCTAGGACCTGGTTTCCCAGGCGTTGATAAAGGCGAATTTGACTTGTCCCTCCGGTAATGTGGGAGGAGTACCGAGCTCATTAACGATATTGATCTTTGCAAGATTTTTTATAATTGTTTTGGCTTAGTCTAGATGCACGGCTAATCAAAAGTTTTAGAGGTGTCGTATCTTGTGCAATAAGGAATGTAGCGAGCCATTGTTTCCATGGTTCATTACAACCCCCCTTTCTTCCGGGAGGGTGTGCGGATGCTGCTATTGGTCTACTTTCGGGCGGTGGTCAGTAAGATTATGCCGGAATTTCTGCTGCTGCAGGTGGTTTATATTTTGCTAGGTCAGTAGTGCTATGGTGGCGACGGAACGTCCGCTGCTAGAGTTGGTTAATATTCTGCTGTGGGTCAGCAGTGCCACCGGTGTCGTTTCCCTCATGAGAGCTGTCCAAAGTATTGTGGTATTCTTTTAGGCGTGGATATTTGCAACTTTTTGTTTCCGACGTGAAACTTTTAACTTTGGATGGCCTGTCGTATTTTGCGGCCAATTTTGCAGCGAAGCCGTCGGCTGGATTTGTTAGATGATTTTGTCAGACCAGTACCAATGAGCACACCGTGGGACGCCATTGTCGGCGGCAGAGATTATAGTGCCGTCCTTGTTTTTGACTCGTCCGTTGGATGTTATTCCGAACAATCGCGATTACTTCCTGTTCCTGGTGTGACATCGTCGTAAAGCGCTCTAGGTAGGTAAGGCTCTCTTCCGTGCAGTAGAAAGGAGGGGGCTGAAACCCGTTGTTTCGGAGACGCTGATTTCCAGCGATAACTCAGGTATCAACCCATCCGATGTGTTCTGGTGGTCATCGACGAATCGCGTAATTATGGTTTTCACCGTTCAGTTGGCCCGTTACGCAGAATTTTCTTTGGGGGCAGCACGGTGCGTTGTTTTGCAGATCCTGCTGTTTGCAGGAATGTGCGGAACGAGCGGCTGGTGAACTGTTTCCTCGTTTGAACCTAGGTAGTGGTCGAACGATATCGGCTCATAAATGGCAGAAGGTTCCTTTGACTTGTGGGTGAACGTCTTACACACGGGCTTGCGTTGCAGCTCTTTGTATTTTTGGCGGCTCAAGCTGCCGCGGACATACATTATCACATCGCGATATAGACTGGGCCAATAATATCGTTGCGCTATCCAGGTGATGGTTTGCCAAATGCCCAAATGGCCTGCCGTTGGCTGATTGTGGCATTTGTTGAAGAATCTTGCGCGTCGGTCAATTGGGACGCAGAGTGTCCATGAGAAGTAGTCGTCATCGTCGGCTCTGTGGCCCATATGCCTGTAGTGCTCTCCATTCTTGTAGGCAAAGTCCGGGTATTCCTCCGGCTCCTCCCTGGTTTGTTTAATCCTTCGTGTGAGCCAGGTGCAAGTTGTGGCGTCCTCTTTGATCCTTGCTAGCATTTACAGGGGTTGTCGGGACAGGACGTCGGCACCCACGTTTTGTTTTCCTGCTCAAGTTCATAAGTTCATGAGCCCATCTCGCTATTCTTCGTTAGGGGCTTTCCAAAGTGTTCAACCATTTTAGCGCGAGATGGTTGTTCATAACGGCGAACCGTTATAACGTCTAGGTAGCATCGTAGTTTTCGGATTACCCAAATGACGGCAAGGCATTCCTTGATGGTGGCAGAGTAGTTTCCTTCGGTCTGGTTCAAGCGGCGGCTGACATAGGCGATGACGCGTTCCTTTCCTTCGATTTCCTGCGTGAGTACGGCGGCCATTTCGAGGTTGTTTGCTTCTGTTTGTAGCGAAAACTTGACGTTGAAATCAGGGCAAGTGAGTACGGGAGCGGTCGTGAGAAGTTCCTTTAGTTGGTCGAAGTCCAAATGTTGATCTGCGGTCCATGTCCACGTTTGTCCTTTCTTGAGTAGCTGAGACATTGGCTGCACGACTGTAGCCAAGTTGGGAACGAATCTTCGATACCAGGATGACATCCCGATGCACTGACGTAGTTCTTTTAGATTCGTGGGTGGCTTGAGTTCTTTGATGGCGGCAATCTTGTCGGGGTCCGTGTGGATACCTTCCTCGCTGATCACGTGATCTGGCTTTTCGAAGGCGGGACAGGACGATATCCAGGTTGTGTATGTGGTCCGCGAAGTCCCGTCCGACGACGACGATATCGTCTAAATATGCGAATGCATAGAGTTCCATGTCGGCACCGATCACGGTATCGAGTGCCCGGTGGAATGTTGCCTGTGCGTAATTTAATCCGAAGGACATCACTTTCCATTGATAGAGACCTCTGCTGGGGACCGTGAAGGTGGTGGCTTTTCGACTTCCGTTAGTCATGGGTATTTGCCAGTATCCGTTTTTCAAATCGAGAGTGGTTATGAAGCGAGCGTTTTGTAATCGCTCCAAGATAAAGTTGATCCTGGGCAGTTGCCAAGCACATGCGCCATTTCCCGTTCTTTTTACGGACGAGTACGATTGGGGCGCTGTGTAGGCTTCGTGAGTGCTCGATGACACCTTCACTGATCAATTAGTCGACGTTTTCGTGGATGATCCGCATCATGGCAGGATTCTTTGGATGGTATCGCTGCTTAATGAGTTTATTATCCTGCATGATGATGTGCTCGGCGATTTCGGAGGTCCCGTGGAGATTGTCGAACGTTGGTAGTTCTTTGTCCAGAAATTCTCGGATCTGCGTCGCTGTGTTCGGTGGCCAGGGATCTGTGACTGGTTCTGGATCGTGTTCGGTGGGATCGGTGGTTTCGGGGTCAGTGGGCTGGCTTGGGTCTTCCGGGAGGATGGTTGTGTCGAACGCGCTGTGGTGTCCTACGCGGTCCTACTTGAGCAGTCGCTTATGTGGGCGAAGATCGGGTTAGCTTTGGCCGTGGGTGGCGTAGTTTCGTGGGTCTTGTGGAAAACGGGTGTTGATTGACTCCAGACTGGTGCATGGACTGGTCTCAATGAAGCCTCTGTTTTCGGAGAAAAAATTTGTTTGGACGACGAAGATCTCGGACGTGGCTCTAGGCATGGCTTGGTGCATGACGCTAGAAGGCACGTCAAGACGCGGAAGGTACTGCATTGGGTTGGCAAAGATCGGAGTGGCATCGGCTGTGGGTATTACAGTGCTGCGGTCGGTGTTTCAGAAATTGTTCGTCCTAGATTCCGAATCCTGGCGGACAGGTCCTGTGGATATCAGTTCGATTGTTGGACCCGACCAGCGAGGTTAGCGTGGCTTTTTCCCCTCGTAGCTTGGATGTCGCACTGTTGCTGCCGTTGTCGTTGTTCAGGGCTGGTTGTCGTCTCTGAGGGTGTCCGTAGGTCCACCTTCTCCGTTAAGGAAAGGGTGCGTGAGTGCTCTGTAGCAGGACTTGGAACTTGGCTTCCTGTGTCGAGCGCCGGATTCAAGTGCGTTGGTGCTTGTCTCGTGTGTGAGATCCTTGTGGTGTTATCGGGATGCCCCGTAGTCTGTTTTGGTCCTGGGCTTCCTGTCGAGCGCCTGGTTCAAATGTGTTGATTCTTATCTCGTGTGAGAGATCCTCGATTTTTGTTTGAGATGCGTGTTCTCCCTGGTTTGCTTTGGACCTGGGCTACATGTATTGAGCGCCGGTTGCGTTTGTGCTTGTCTCGTGTGCAAGATCCGTGTGGTTTGTTATAACCCGAACTCGAAGAGTAAAAGGGTATATTCTATTTTTGGTAAAAGTGTATGCGTGTAAAATAAAGAAGGAATAATTTTCGACACCATAAAGTATATACATATACATATGTATATTCTTGATCAGCATCAATAGCCAATTCGATATAGCTATGTCTGTCCGTCTGTCTGTCCGTCTTGTTTGTCGCCCATTGCTCAGAGGCTATAAAAGCTAGAGCAACCAAATTTTTTTTCCTAACTGATGCGAATTCTCACTCCTACAAATGTATTTGAAAATTTCTCCACGCCCCCTTCCGCCCACACGAAGTCCAGTCCCATCTGTGGCGTCCACAATTTTTAAGATAACAGAAAACAGGTGAATCATAGAGAAAATCCGTATCTATCAGGGGCCAAAATCTGAATCGAATCGGATCATTAGTATAGTCACAATGGAGAAAACCATTTTCTGAAACATCGTTCCCTCGCGCTCGCACTCACACACCAACGTGTCGGCTTTGCCCTTTCGTACAAATGAGCGCCTGGATCTCAGAGACTATAAGAGCTACAGCAACCAAACTTTCTGTCCAGACTCCTGTAATATCACTTTAGTGATCCTTACGCCCCCTCAAAAGATGAAAGTCCACAATTTTGAAGATAGGAAAAAACGAAAAATGTAGTATCATAGAAAATTACCATATCTACGATGTGCCGAATATGATTCAAATCGGATCATTATTATACCCACAATGATGAAATGAATTTTCAGCAGATAGCTGCCAACCTTTCAGCCGTGCAGTGTGGTTGTGATGTAGATGATATATGCAGGAAAAAATGACATATTTAAAAAATTATATATGACATGTGTACTGACTAAGTATGACTAAGTATTAACAGCGACACAACACGTCCCTTCTTGTTTTTAGTTTGGGATGCGAGTTCCCTGTGGATGGCTTAGGACGTAGGTGCTTCGTAGTGGTCGTGGGACTTTTTTTCCGCTTGCCTCGTTGCTGTTTACCGGTGCTGTCTTCTGATTCGTATTCTCTGTTCTGTGCCGGTGCTTCACTTTTGCTGTGGTTAGACTTGGTGTCATATTATTCGTTGTGGTATTGGGTGCCGTATTCTCTGTCGATGGTCGGGGACGTGTGTTCGCTGTGTGTGTGTTCGGTACGAAACCAAGAAAAGAAACTTTAAAGGACACATACCGGACAGAGAGGAATGGATGCGTAACGCTGCCCTTGGGCAGAACGTGCTATCCATATTCAATGACGGGTCAAAGACAGCCGAAGGGACAGGAGCTGGAATCTTCTCTGAAGAACTAGCAACCAACATATCCACAAAACTACCAGACTGGTGCATTGTATTCCAGGCGCAGATATACGCAGTATGGCAAGCGGCAAAGTTGGTATACACTTTAGAGATACCGGGGCGAATATAGCAGTCTGTTTTGATAGTCAAGCTGCTATCAAGGCCCTGGTTTCCGTACGTGATACGGTGGAACGAGAGTGCGGACGAGTGTGCCAGAAATGGATCGGCCAAGCCACTGGCGGACGCAGTCAGCGAAATACGGAGGGCACTACGAGACATCATCTCGCAGATAATGGGTCGAGCTAGAACACAACACCCAAAAATGAGATCTCACGCTCGCTCTGGCCCCACTATGACCCTAAACTCACTAAGACTCTCCTAGGCTTCAGGAAGAGTCAGGTGCGAATACTGACGGCAGTTATAACGGGGCACTGTGTCATCGGCCACATGGCCACTAGGTACAGATTGCCACACCATGACTTCTGCCGCAGCTGCAGGGACGAGGAGGAAATAGAGTGCATCCAGCATATTCTCTGTGGCTTTCCTGCACTCATGGAAAGGCGTCTCCGAATACTCGGCAGCGCCTTTCACGAGGACCTGGATAGCCTGGCAAACATGCCTCTAGAGAGGCTAATGCTCTTTATTGAGGCCTCGGGATGGTTCGCAAAACCTCCCTAGGCACCAAACGTAATCCCATGACGAGTGTGGGCATCACAATGGACAATTCTTGCCTCCGAGTGACCTCGACTAAACCTAACCTAACCTTTGTGCTGTGAGACGATCTGACGGTGGGGCAGTAGGTCGTGTGTGATTAGTTCTTTCGAGTGGTGTATGTGGAACGAGTTGACCATTGCGAAAGTTCTTATAATTGTTCTACCCTAGTCTAGATGTACCACTAATCATAGGTTTTAGAGAAGTCGTATCTTTTGCAATAAAGAATGTAGCGAGCCATGGTTTCCATGGTTGTTACAGGACCCATGAGTAGTCGGTAGGGGGTTGGTCACCCGAAACATATCCCGCTTGCCACGCGAAGACTGATTTAAATTTGAGGTCGGCAGGTATCCATAGCGTATCAGTGTATACTGTTATTCAGATTAACTTTGCAACATTCTCTCTGAATCCTCGCCAGAGAAAATATCTCACGGGAGACCACGACACGTCTGCACAAAATATTTACCGACGCCTGCAATGCTGCGATCGATAGAGCCTGCCCACCTTGAAAAACAAGGGTTCGGAAGAAACCTAAAGAGCTCCGAAGAGCCTTTCGAAAACTCTTCAACAGAACCAAAGCTCTAAATGTTGAGCAGAAATGCACCGAGTACAAGGTCAGTCTGTCAACCTATAGCAAAAAACATAGGAAACCGAAATGCGCCTCATGGAGTAAGTTTTGCAGTGAAATCGTGAGCAACTCTAAAGTTTTGCGCTTACACAAAAGTACTCTCGAAATCAATTCCAACTCTGGGTTACCTAAAGAAAGTGATTACTCTGGATTACCAATAAACAAACATCTATTCGTCCCATATCTGCAATGAGTACACCATGGTAGTTTTTCTAGACATTCAGGGGGCCTTCAATAACATCATCCCTACCACCATCACGGGTGCGCTAACTGAGCTGGGGATTGATTACCGGACGGTGAGTCTCATCGATCAGATGCTTCAATGCAGGATTTTTGAGGGCTCCCTGTGGAAGTACACGACCAACAGGCTTGTCAGCGGAGGTACCCCGCAGGGAGGAGTCCTCTCGCCGCTCCTATGGAACGCAGCAGTAGTTGAACTGCTGCAAGGTCATATAAACTTGAAATTAGATGCAGTGCATGATTTCCTAGAGCGTATGAGACTTAGGCTGCAAACATAGTGCGCAGACGAAGATAAAGACGAAGGCGAAGCTGAAGACCAAAAACAGTGCAGAACAAATCATATGAATGAGTACGAAGATGAAGACGAAACGCAAGCAATCAGCTTCAAACGCTGCTGTACTGATTTTGAAGACGAATCGCTTGCTATTTTACCGTGTGATTTGACGGACGCATATGTTTTGTGAAAATGTCTCCAATTAACGAAGAATTAATTGCAGCAGTATTTAAAAAACGCTGTTTATGGGACCAGCAAAACAAACTCTACCACAAGAAGCAAATAATTTACCTAAATTGGAACGAAATTTCAAACTAATTAAATGTTGATGGTAAGTAATTTAATTAATTTTAATCAAAATGACATAATAATAAAATTGAAAATTTAAATACTCTCGGCTGCAAACATAAGTACGGACCGGGTCTCTGATTAATCGACCTCTTCTTTTCTTCTTCTTTTCTTTGAACTTTCCAATATATTTTTTGGTTTGTTGCTTATAAATTTTTCTCCCTCTGTCATGTGCGTGTCCAGATCTTCTAAATCTAACATTGTATTATGCAGTATACAAATTGCTTTAACAATAATTTCTGTGGTGTCGTTTCAATTGGCTTCCATAATATTCTCCATTTGGAGTTAATTATGCCAAATGCACATTCCAAACACCATCGCGCTCTGGACAAACGACTATTAAAATATTAATTTTCCAATGTTAGATTTCTTCTGGCATATGCTCGAAGAACCCAGTCCAACCCTGTTGCCACACGTTAAAAAAATGGATCCGCAAACGAAGCTTTTGAGCAGGATGGAAATGCAAAATTCGGTCTACAATCACGCGTACAACGTGGGGCGATATTTTTAATTTACAAAAATATTCAGAACCAAGCTTCTTATATATCTGTACCATCACCGACTCTACTACACCTATCTTCATCAAATCAATATTCTGATAATGCTTTATCCCCACAGGAACCGAGCACTTTTGTTACATCAGGAAATATTATTACATTTTCAAATTAAGTTAAGACAGTAAATAAACAAGTAATTAAATGAAAAGTAAAAATCAATAAACTGAATAAAACTAAATATATGTAAAATAATTTTTTACCTTAACGTCACAATTATCCTTTCAGCAGGCATAATTGATTTTTTTAAAATTAGTCAAATTTTTTATAATTAGTGGTTCACTTTGTATCAAAATGTAATCAAATGTGCTCGTTTTCATTCTAGTATATTCCACAAATTTTTTCTCATCTTGGCTCAGCTCATCAAGGTTAGGTTGGTCCCTTGGTCCAGTTAGTGGACCATTGTGATACCGCATGGGCTCGAGCCCCTTCTCCTGGCCACAACCGTGGTGAGCAACTTAGTGCCGAGCTAAGGGCAGTCCCATCCGGTGGCTTGGATGTAATTGGACAGAGTCCCCGGTTTGGTTTCGGAAAGGTCCGAAATATCTGTAAGGAAAGGGGCCCCGAGGAACCGTAGTCTTCGGTTTCCCAGGGCCGGGCAGAGACAGAAGAAGTGGTGAACCGACTCCTCCACCTCCTCGTCCCTACAACTTCTGCAGAAGTCGTTGTGAGGATCAACAGTCGTGCAGCATGTGTGCCGATCTGCCAGTGCCCCGTGATGGCTCGGGTGACGGCGGAGCAATGTGCTCTGCTGAGTCTATAAAGCTCTTCCGAGCGCTTTTTCGAACGATTTGGCCAAATCGCTCTTGAAGTTCTGCATGTGATGGTCAGCTGCCATCGCCTGTCAGCAATTTGCTCGAAAGCCTCGTGCGCTAATAGCCTGCACGTAGCTAGAGGCATCGCCACTTGCTCCCTCTCCGGAAGGAGAGGTACAGTAGTGCCCCGCCTAGCTAGCTCGTCGGCGGCATCGTTCCCGACAATGTCCCTATGTCCAGGGACCCATATTAGGGAGAGATCTAGCTGCTCTGCGGTCTCATTTAGAGACCTGCGACAGTCGTTTACGGTCGTTGAGTTCGACGAAATAGAGCCAAGAGCCTTTAGGGCCGCTTGGCTGTCCTAGAAGACGCACACCGAGTGTCCGTCTAAAGAAAGTTTGGAGACGATGGAAATGGCCTCCTTTATGGCTAAGACCTCTGCCTGGAACACGCTGCAGTGGTCCGGAAGTCTGAAGCAGAGACTGATGTTGAGCTCATCGCAGAAGACGCCCCCTCCCCACGCGGCCGTCTAATTTTGAGCCATCAGTGTAGAAGTGGATCGCGTTCGCAGGTCCAGGTTCGCCCCTCTCCCAGTCTTCCCTGTGTGGGATGGATACCTGGAAAGGCGTCGAGAGGTAGTCACTTGGGATGCAGTAGTCTGTCCTCTCTGGAAGTTGCGGGAGTTTTATTAGTATTCCCAAATGGCCAACCGTGGTGGTTTTCCACAGGTTGGATTCCCTCATTCTAAGGGCGGAGAGTGTTGCAACCTTTTTCCCCATAAGTTCTACAGGTAGAAGGTACAACATGGTATCGAGGGCTTCACTTGGGGTAGTGCGAAGTCCGCCCGTTATGCATAGCTCTGCCATGCGTTGGACTCTTGTGAGTTTGTCAAGACAAGTTTTTCTTGTCCAGGGCTGGCCACCAGACCACTACCCCGTAGATCAGGATTGGTCGTATGATGGCGGTGTATAGCCATCAGACTATGCACGGGGTCATGCCCTACTTTAGACCGATGGTTTTTCTGCAGGTGTAGAGGGCTACTGTGGCCTTCTTCACCCTGTCCTCTATGCTCAGCTTCCAGTCGAGCTTCCTATCGAGGATAAGGCCAAGGTATTTGGCCTGGTTGCTGAAAAACTAGCGGCTCTCCGCATAGTTTCGGTGGGGTAAGTGTCGGAACCTTGTATTTCCTGGTGAATAGTACAAGTTCCGTCTTTGATGGGTTAGCACTTAGCCCACATTTGGCCGCCCATTCGGACAGTTTTGTGAGAGTGCTTGTCATGCACTCGCATAGGGTCTGTGGAAACTTCCCAGAGAATGCTATAGCGACGTCATCCGCATACGCCACCTCGCGGCATCCGCCACCCTCTATCTCCCGCAGCAGAACATTCACTGCTACGTTCCATAGGAGGGGCGAGAGGACTCCGCCCTGCGGGGTGCCTCTGTTGACAAACCTGGTAGCTGTTGACGTCCCCAGTGATGCCTCAACGGTCCTGCATTGCAGGATCTGATCGATGAGACTCACCGTCCGGGAGTCAACCCCCAGGTCAGTCAATGCTCTCGTGATGGCGGACGGGATGATGTGAAAGCCCCTTCAATGTCAAGGAAAGCTAACAGGGTATACTCCTTGCAGCTGAGGGACGATTCGATGATCGATGTGATCGCGTGTAGGGCCGTTTCGGTGGATCTTTCCCTCCGATAGGCATGTTGAGAATCAGAGATTTGATTCGGCGATATGGTCGCCCTGAGATGCAGACTTAAAAGCCGTTCCATCGCCTTCAGGAGGAAGGACGACAGGCTTATTGTTCTGAAATCTTTAGGGGCAGTGTGCGAGGGCTTGCCCGCCTTGGGTATGAAGACAACTTTGGCTCGAAGCCATGTCTTCGGGATTTGTCCGTGGGAGAAAATCCCCTCGTAAATCCGTTTGAGCCCATTTATGGCTCTTTGTCCGGCTTGGATCAGCTGGGCAGGGATGGTGCCGTCTGGTCCAGCGGATTTTGTAGGGCTTGAAGCTTTTTATTGCCAGGATATATTCTCCTGACTTAGCAGGTTCAGAATTAAGCCTGGGACGTTAAGGATGCGCTCCGTAGGTTGGTCTGTTCACAGCGCATCCTGGGAAATGTGTGTACTAAGAAGGAGGCTTAGCGACTCGGAACTGGATGTCGTCAGGATTGGTCGGCCTTCCCCAAATACCCCAAGTTTGGGGTTGATTTCGGAGTACTTTGCGTAAGCGCGAGGCTTCGGAGTTACTCTCGATTTCGGTGCAGAACTGGCGCCACGACGCGCGTTTGGCTTTCCTGAGTTCTTTATTATAGGTTGACAGACTTGCCTTGTATTCGGTCAGTTCTGTTCAACGTTAAGAGCTTTCGCTTTGTTAAAAGTCTCCGTGAGGATCGCCGGAGCTCTCCCAGCGTCGGAGTCCATCATGCCGGTTTCTTCCGACCTCTGGTTTTCGGGTGGGCAGGCTTTGTCAAGCGCTGCGTTGCAGGCGTAGGTAAAACCTTTACCAGACGAGTCGTGGTCTCCCCTGAGATATCCTGCCTAGGTGGTGTCTCAGGAAGAGTTTGGCTAAGAAGGTCCACATAGCGAGTCAGTTAGTCCTCCGGAGGTTACGGAACTGGGCTGGTCTCGGTATGGTGAACGTAAAGACAGTTTCTACGTACCTGTGGTCCGAGAAGGAGTGTTCTTCAAGGACCCTCCAGGATACTATATTATCCTGCAGCGTATGAGAGGCAAGCGTAAGGTCAGGACCTCCTTGCGATTCTTAATAATGAAGGTGGGATCATCCCCACGGTTTAAGATGACCATCTGTGTGGTCAGTAAGTAATTAAAAGGAACTCACCCCGTTCATTCGTGTCGGTGCTTCCCCACTGACTGTGGTGAGCGTTGGCGTCGCATCCCACTAAAGGCCGATGTCCTTGGCCTCGCAGTCTGCGACGAGCGCCCTCAAGGGCGCATGTGAAGGCGGGTCTGGCAAGTCGTGACCCATGTACGCCGAGCAGATGCGGAGTGAGCACTCCTGGCCTTCGAGGCTCACCGCCGTGTGATCTTCGTTGCTGAAATTTGGGAGCAAAAAAATAAGTGCAGTTCTCTTTTTGCAAGAATGCAGGTGCGTATTTTACCTGGGGAGTAAGCTAAGTAAAGCTTATAGTCAGGAGTCCTCAAACCGGAGACCCTGTTTCCAAGGATCCAGGGTTCCTGAATGAGGACTATGTCGGTTCCAACCTTGGCTGGGGTGGAGCAATAAATAAATTTATCTGCAGGAGTGTCAGGGACATTCCTGAGACTCGCCTCCACCACTGTCGTGTCGACGTCGCTCTCCGGGGAGTCGTCGTCCTCCCCGACGTCGATGCGTCCGAGACTCTGGCCAGGTCGCTCGCGTCGGACTCGTAGCGGTCTAGGATATTGTCTGATATCATAGACGCCACGTCCGACGCCTCGGGTTGGCTCCCCCGCTTCCGGGACTTCAAGCTCGAGGTCTGGCTGGACCTCGGCTTGCTTCCCCCTTCGAGTCATTTTTTTGGGGACTATGGTCACCTTACGGTAACCGTAGTCCACCACTCCAGACGACTCTCCAAGGGCGCTAGCGACTCCTCGTTCAGGACGAGGATAATCTGTCGCCTCTGTCCTGCGACCTCCTCGACCTTGGCCACCTTCAATCGGCTGTAGGAAGGTGGGGGTTATGAACCTGCAGAACCTTGAGAATCTTCTCAGGTTCTGCGGGTTTGACGACCCACGCTCGGGCCCTCGGTCTGCTTGGGACGTCTTCCCAGCGTACGGCCTCCAGTTTGGCTCCCGGATAAACTTCCTTGCGCGCCGCCACCGCCTTCACGTAGAGGGCCGCCGAGCGCGCATCTTGGCAGGCGATGGCTTTCACCATGCCCTGATGCCACCCGGCGTCCTCACATTTGGGCGGGGGTCCACCGTTCTCGGCAAGTTCCTCCAGGAAGCGGTCCTGGAGCTCTGCCTCCACCAGGTGCCACTTGTCACGGGGGACATTACCGTCTTGGCGCCCCTGTCAGGACGCCAACTAGGGTTTTGCTCCTCGCCACCTCCGCAAAAGACCTGTTGGTCAGGTGCGTCTTCACCCGCTGGGCTTGCTGGGCTTGGCCTGGCTGTGTGGCGTTGTCCTCCGCCGAGCGTTGCCGCTTGTTGGGGGCTTGGCTGCTCCTTTTCGGATTTGGCTGGTTGGAAGTTTGGGATTATTGAGCTGGCCCAAAGCCTCTGCTCCATCACCTTCGCCGATGCCACATACTCCGGATCTTCGTTGGCCACTATAAAGGCAGCGCGCCTCCTGTCCTGGTAGGACGGCTTACCTGCCTGGCCTGCAGACCCGCCGCCTGCCGAGGTTGCCGGGGTTTCCCCAGTCGCGAGGCGCTTACCACCCGCGATAACGCTCTGCTTAGCAGCCACCCCGATGACCGGTTTGGCCCCGGTGCCCCCGACGTGGATGGGCCCGATTGGCTTATCGGAGCCCTCCCTTGCAGCGGATTCTGCTAGAAGACGGTGGACCGACTCAGTCTCCTTCCCCGTCTTTTTTTGGACCTGGATTCCCTGGCGTTGATGTAGAGGGATGGTCTTGTCCCTCCGGTACTTTAAGAGGAGTACCGATCTCCTTTGCGGTGTTGTTTTTAATATTTAAGTGAATTGGCATATTTGGTCCCACGAGTAGGCGGGAAGGGGTTAGTCACCCGAGGCATAGCCCGCGTGCCCCGGGAAGCCTGATTTAAACTGGAGGTCGGCAGGTATCCAGAGTTCGCATACTAACGACCGAGTACCCCCCTCGGCCACGCATCCATCAGCGCATGCTGTTCCACCTAGGATTGGGGTAATTTGCACTGAGAGTTTTCTTCTCTCCGCCCGACTACCATTAGCCAACATCCTTGGCAGAGACCTGACCGTACCAAGGACCTGTTACCAGCCGCCCTCACGAGGAGAGTATAGTCGCACTTCCACTGGTGTACAGTTACGGCAGGTGATGGACCGCCCGCGATTCCACTGCGCCATAGAACTGGAGCGTGGCAGCATCGGGTAGGGGCAACCCCGGCCCCATGCAACCCCGCCCCGATATGGAGTACAGTGATCGCGGGTCGGACCATTACCCGTGATTCCCCCCGTATCACCCGAGTAGCTGACGGCCTGCTCATCAAACAAATGATAAAATTTATAGGGTGAATTTTTTATACCCGTACTCGAAGAATAAAAGGGTATATTGTATTTGTGGTAAAAAGTGGATGTGTGTAACATAGAGAAGGAATAATTTCCGACCCTATAAAGTATATATATTCTTAATCAGTATCAATAGCCGAGTCGATATAGCCCTGTCTGTCCGTCCGTCTGTCCGTCTTGTTCGTCGCCCATTGCTCGAAGGCTAAAGAGATAGAGCAATCAAATTTTTTTTCCATACTGATGTTATATCTCACTTCTAGTAAAATGTTTTTAAAATTTCGCCCCGCCCACTCCCGCCCCCAAAAAGGGCGCACATCTGTGGCGTCGACAATTTTAAAGATAACAGAGAAAGACCATATTTATCAGGGGACCAAATCTGAATCGGGTCGGATCATTAATATAGCCACAATAGCGAAAAACATACGAAAAAACTTCGCTCCCTCCCTTTCGCTGTCACACAAAAACGAGTCGATTTGGATTTTTGGATTTTATGTAGCCTTGATCTCAGAGACTATACCAAACCTGAACAAGTATTTCAAAATTTCGCTCCGCCCCTTCCGCCGCCCCAAAAGACGAAAATCCACAATTTTGAAGATAGAAAAAAACCAACCAATGCAGTATCGTAGATAATGACCATATCTACCAGATCCCCGAATTTGGTTCAGACCGGATCATTATTGTAGCCACAATAATCAAATGAATTTTCAGCAGAAATATCCCCCATCTCCCTGCAACGTAAGTCTTTTATTGGGGTTGATTGTCGCTGCAGATTCTCTCGCACTCACACTCACGCTTACAGACTCTGTCTCGTGCAGTGTACGTGTGTTGTTGTGGGAACTGATGTAGGTGTAGATGACAGTTGCAGCAAACAAATGTAAAATGTAAAATGTAAAAACTGATACAAAATTTGAAAATTCCACATAAATCAGTACGGGTATAAAAGAAGAGTCGCGTTTACAGCGACTCCGTTCGTTCTTTCTCGTTTCATTTTCTTTTTTACGTTTTAATTTAAAAAATAAACTTTGCTCAATGGCGACTAACATAACAAAAGCGCAACCAATTCTTCTTGCACTATGCAACCTATAAGCTTACTCGCAACGCAAGCAATTTGACTTCAGCTTCGTCTTCATCTTTACTTTAGGACGTTGATGTGCAATGACTGCACCATCAAGTGGCCCAGCGACAAGCCGAAGCCTGTTACGCGCGGATCCCTGCGCAGATACGCAGTCCTCCTCCCGCCCAACCGACCGAGGGCGCTGCCGCATGACGCGCGACACGAGTACCGAAACCGATCGCGAACACGCAGGAGAGATAGGTGTTAGAAAATATTCGAGGAAAATTAGGGCTATACACAACGCTAAACATGCAAAGTTTAAAAAGAATATTACTAATTACGTGCAAGGTATGTTAGTATTAGTAATTTAAGTAGAGGAAGTGATTTAGTGGTGGATATTATATGGTAGAACGTATTATAATCCGAGCATAAGATCCGAAACGGTTCATGCAAGGAATAATTCGATCTACACAGTGAAAGGTACAAAGGAATACAACTTCTAGAGGATCTAAAAGGAATATCGTGAAGTTTATGCGGCTCATCACCCCTGATCAAGTTGTGCATGAAAATCAAACGAAGCATTTTTCTACGAAAATCTACGATGGAAGTAAGAGCAATCTACGAGAGTAAGAAGGCAGTCTCACACCTTCATCCCAGTTGAGGCCACGCAGAGCAAAAAGTAAAAAAAGGTTTTCTGACTGATTCTATACGGTCTTGGAGTACTTTGTACTGAGGGCACCATACACACGAGCCGTACTCTAAAATCGGACGAACAAGCGAAATATAGAGAGTTGTGTTATATAGGGTCGTCAAATTCCTTTGACAACCTCTTTATAAACCCAAGCACTCCCATGGTTTTATTTACCATGGTAGAAATATGTTCAGAAAATTTTAACTTGGGGTCTAGTTTAACACCAAGATCATCAACCAATGTAATTCTCGCAAGAGAACCACCGCAGAGGGTGTATGGAACCAACAAGGGGCTGGAGCGATGAAATGTCATTTACTTTATATTTCGTGGCATTCAGGTGTAACATATTTGCACAACACCATGACTGAAAGTTATTGAGATCGGATTGCAAGCGAGAGTGAAAAATGAAATGTCCTTATACTGGACACAGAGTTTAACGTCATCCGCATACATAAGTACTCGAGAGTTTGTTAATACTGAAGGCAGGTCATTAATGAAGAGTGTGAAAAGTAGGGGGCCAAGATGGCTGCCCTGTGGTACCCAGAAGTAACCTGAACAAGTGAAGACAAGGAGTTTTAAAGAGGATTCTTTGAGACCTAGAGCAAAGGTAGCTGGAAATCCATTTTAAAAAGATTGGGCGGAAACCCTAAAATGTCAATTTTTGTGCTAAAAGGAATGGTTTACAGAGTCGAATGCTTTACTGAAATCGGTGTAAATGACATCCGTCTGCATGTTACCATGGAAGCCTTCAATAATAAAAGAGGTAAACTCTAGTACATTTGTAGTTTTTGATCGTCGCCTTATGGAGAAGAATAATAAACGATTCCTTCCAGATCGGAGGAAAACAGGAGGAGTTAAGGGATAGAGTGAATAGTTTAAGCAGGGGTCCACACAGAGCGTCGGCGCAGTACCTGAGTACACAGGCGGGGACTCCGTGGGACCCGGTGAGAACACCGGCTTAACTAGTCGAAGATCCTGAAGCAGTGAGCTTTCATTTAACGTAGGGCTGAAAAATGCCGTTCGATCTTGGTAAACTGTATGGATACGGCTGACCAGAGTATATTTTCATGGGAATAGGTTGTTTGAAAAAAACCGGGCAAAAAGATCGGCAATGGCCTGATCACTGATTGCCGATGAATTATGAAATGATAGCGAGGATGGATGTGCGGACGATTTTACGCTTGCTGTTAACGAAGCTGTAAAACTGTTTAGGGTCCTAAGCGTATCCCGCATCGAGCTAGGTAATTTTTATAGCGTTTACAATGGTGAAATTTGACCGAGCTATTACATAGCAAGAGAGAGAAGGAGAGCCAAATGCTTTAAATTTTTAATAAAGTCTTGATTTTATGTTTTTGGACTGGATAGCTCGTTGGTAAACCAAGGGGGCTTCCCTGATCTAATCGGCCAAAAATATGGGACACAAGAATCAAAAGAGTGTGTCAAGTACATTATAGAAAAGGTTTGCGCCTATCATAACGTCAGTGCACAAGTACAGAGCGGACCAATCGAAATCCCTTATCAGGCTATTAAGCTTCGTAAGCTCGGCCTTACGAAAGCAGCGGACACGTTTAGAAAGCTTATCTGATCGATCCAATACAGAAAGTCCAATATCGACCGATACTTCGAATGTAGGATGGTAGGAGTCTTCAGGTATAGTGAGCGGAAGGGCTCGGGTTAACAACGCTATGGTCGGATCCGAGACGAAGCACCGTCTTCGTCTTCATCTCAGCGCGCACTATGTTTGTAGCCATAGTGTTGTGAGCGATGGTAAAATATCATAAGCTTGCAAATAGATACTTTTTAAAAAGTATTTGTTGATCATATTTTAACGTTAACAGCAGCTCTCTAAACAAACAGAAGGTATGAATAGCAGAAAAGTATGTGACGTCGCTTCGGCCGGGGTATGCTCGCCGTGCCGGGTTCACAGAAATTTGTAGGATTTCTGGCTGTGGTAGCTGGAAAGAGATTCCCTTGTTCAAAAAAAAGAGGCGACTAGCGTGTTTACAGTAAGAAGGGATTGTTTTATTGTTCTTATTAATACAGAGTCCGTTTATAGGTGGGATCGGGATCACTCGTCTTCCTTCGGGTCTTCCCTCAGAATTGGCTACTCGGCCGCACGTGGCTGTTTGGTGACGTGCTGCGGTAGGTAGTCGTCGCGGGTGTACCCTGGTGGTTCGGGTGAGATCAGGGATGCGGAGGTTTGAACACATGAGTCGAAGTATGGCGCGGAGGTTTAAACACACCTCGAGAGAAAAGAAGATCGTTGCGGAGGTTTGGACACACTGAGTCGAAGTTTGGTGCGGAGGTTTAAACACACCCGTGAGAGAAGGTTGGCGCGGAGGTTTGAACACACTCCGTGGAGAAGATCGGTGCGGAGGTTTAAACACACCCGAGGAGAAGATCGTTGCGGAGGTTTAAACACACTTGGGGAGAAGTTGGGTGCGGAGGTTTGAACACACCCGAGGAGAAGATCGGTGCGGAGGTTTAAACACACTCCGAGGAGAAGATCGTTGCGGAGGTTTAAACACACCAGGGGAGAAGTTGGGTGCGGAGGTTTGAACAGACTCCGAGAGAGAGAAAGATCGGTGCGGAGGTTTAAACACACCCGAGGAGAAGATCGTTGCGGAGGTTTAAACACACTCCCGAGTCGAAGTTTGGTGCGGAGGTTTGAACACACCTGAGGGAAGATCGTTGCGGAGGTTGAAGCACACTCCGTGGGAGGAGGGATTCAGAGGTTTGGACACACTCTGGAGAGGATTCAGAGGTTTGGACACACTCTGGAGAGGATTCAGAGGTTTGAATACACTCTGGGAAGGATTCAGAGGTTTGGACACACTCTGAGAGGATTCAGAGGTTTAAACACACTCTGGGAAGGATTCAGAGGTTTGGACACACTCTGAGAGGATTCAGAGGTTTGAACACACTCTGGGAAGGATTCTAGGTTTGGACACACTCTGGGAGAGGATTCAGAGGTTTAAACACACTCTGGATAGGATTTAGAGGTTTGAACACACTCTGGGGAGGATTCGGAAGATTCAGAGGTTTCAACACACTCTGGAGAGGATTCAGAGGTTTGAACACATTTCTGGATAGGATTCAGAGGTTTAAACACACTCTGGATAGGATTCAGAGGTTTGAACACACTCTGGGAAGGATTCAGAGGTTTGGACACACTCTGGAGAGGATTCAGAGGTTTGAACACACTCTGGGAAGGATTCAGAGGTTTGAACACACTCTGGATAGGATTCAGAGGTTTAAACACACTCTGGAGAGGATTCAGAGGTTTTAAACACACTCTGGGAAGGATTCAGAGGTTTGGACACACTCTGGAGAGGATTCAGAGGTTTGAACACACTCTGGGAAGGATTCAGAGGTTTGAACACACTCTGGATAGGATTCAGAGGTTTGAACACACTCTGGGAAGGATTCAGAGGTTTGAACACACTCTGGATAGGATTCAGAGGTTTAAACACACTCTGGATAGGATTCAGAGGTTTGAACACACTCTGGGGGAGGATTCGGAAGATTTAGAGGTTTAAACACACTCTGGAGGGAAGAAAAGTATTCAGCAGAACGAGTGGAGAGGTTAATGTTACCTGGATCCCCAAGTTCCGCTGTCAAAAAACTGGCTGTTGTTACGCCAGATTTCAGCGTTTCCGAGTTGGACTGCCCCGATTCGATCTGCCGCTCCTCCTTTTATTGCTGGTGGTCAGCTGTTGGTGGCCCATATGGGCCTAACGCGTTCTCGGTTTGCCATAACGCGTTTTGTCCAGCTGTTAGTGTGACCCTTTGTTGGTGATCGTGGGTCACACTGGGGTTTCGCGCGCGCTTGCGGGCGTTTTGTTTAAATTTGAACGTTATCGATATTTCTTGATTTGTTATATGTATTGGTATTTATTAATATAAGGAACTTCATGTTTTGTCTGGATATCTTAGTTTCTAGTTATATATATATGAAAAAATTAGGAACTTCATTTTTGTCTTAGGTTAGGTGGTTATTTATGTATCAATGTGGCGCCGGCGTTTTTGTGTGGTGGTGCTGGGCGTCACACTCCCCCCTCTTTTCCTATGTTGGCGTCATTGGGGTGTTGTTGGGGTGGTGAACCATTTGCCGACGTGCACGTCCCCTGCTCTCCCCGATCTTTTATCCAGCATTTCTCTCCTTCCTTGTTCCTTATCTTGAAACGCCGCTGCGTGTGCGCCGGCCGCTCGACACTCCTCTTCTTGATGAGCTCCTGTGATTGGCATCCAGTTTGGTGCCCTTTGCTATTTCCCCACCGTGGTGGCATTCCTTTCGGGTTCTGGCGTTTGCCGTCCTTCGGACGCAGGCAGCCGCTCGTGCTCCAGCTCTAAAATATCGGCGTCCCGCCCTCATCCTCTACCATTTTTGCCCATCCAGCGACTAACTTTGGTGTTGGCTTTGGTCGTGCTGGTGTTTCCTGTGGCGCCTGATTTGGCGTTGGTGTGGCTGGCTTCGGTTTTAGTTGGTTTGCCCAGCTGATGCGTTTTTGCCTGGCACGCTCTGGTAGGTCTCCTCTCGTAGCGCCGCGTCGAGTGATGTTGTCGGTTTCTCTTTGTGGTCTTGGTGTTTTCTTGGCGGGGCCACTACCTTTGTCTTCGAGACCTTCATCTTGTTTGGCTCCTCTTGGATTGTATCCAGTTTTTCGTCCTTCTCCCTTCGGCCTGTTTTGGCCGTCAACATCTGTTTCAACTTTTTCACAGATTCGTCAAATTTATTCATGTTGTCCTTGTATTGTCTCGAATTTTCTGTATTTCTTTCTGTGATCCATTCTTCTATGTCCTCGTCGACCGGCTCTGGTTGTGTTGTTCCTGCTTTTTCCCCTTTTACGGATTCGGGGTTTGCCATCTCGCTGATCATTACTGTGGCTTCTCCACATGTTATTTTTGTCCCCGCGTCTCTCAGAAAACTCATCCCTAATATCGGGGTATCTGGGATTCCGGTCATGACTAGGAATGACTGCATGGTTTCGCGTCCTCCCAGCTCCACTTTTTGTTTCGAAACATTTTGTTGTTCGCCGTGTGCTACCATCTGCTAGTCGTATTAGTCTTGATTCTGTTTTTCTACTCCTTCTAGTTGCAGTCTCTTGGCCGTGTGTTCGTTGACCATGCATCTCGTGGCTCCTGTGTCGATGATTACTTCCAACATTTGTTTTCCGACTTGGCCCACCCTAGGAGCTGATTGTCCTCGTATTTTAGTTGGATTGTGTTCCGCTTGCGTTGTTCTGGGTCTCGAAAGTTCGCGGGTTTGTTCCGACCCTGTGCATTTCCCTGCGGCTTCCTGCAGCAGTCTATAGTCCGCACTCCTTGCTTGTTGCATGTGCAGCAGTACAGTACCGGTTCCCTGTTGCATGCTCGGCTTTCGTGCCCCGTTTGCCCACATCTGTGGCATTTGTTCAGTCTGGTAGGCGTTCGCTGCCATGTTGTTTGATGGATTGGTTCACTGTTCCATTGTTGGTTCGTCTTTGAGAGACCTGCTTCTGTTTCCAGCTTCGTTTTCCTCTGCTATACCAATAAACTCTGCTAGTGTTTCAAATTCGCGTCTCTTTACGTATAGTTTAATTGGCAGTCTGCAGTTTTTGTACGTGATTTCCAGTTTCTGTTGTTCTGAGTATGTCCCGAACCTCATTAGTTTCCGAAGGTCTTGGACGTAGTCCCTCACCGTTTCCGTTTCGGCCTGCTTGCGGTCTGTGACCTGTTTTGTTAACTCCTCCAGGTATCGCGGGGATAAGAAGTTTTCCTTTAATCCGTCCTTTGCTTCTTCCCATGTGTTGATTGGCGCTGGTTTCGTATGCCACCAGTCTAGTGCGCTGTCCTCCAAGATAATCGGCATTGCAAACACCAGGTGATCCAGTTCTATCCCGTATGTTTCTGCTAATTCCTCCATTCGGCCTATAAACTCCTTTTTTCCCTGCAAACGTTAGGTCCCATTTGCGGATCTTGTCTATCATGGCTATTGCTTCGGGTGAACTTTCTTTTTATTTGCTTCGGAAAAAGAGATTTTTCCTTTTGCAGTTTTGGTTCCGCTTGTTGCTCTTCCATTTGTGGTTTGGCTAGCGTTGATTTCGGTGATGTTGCTTTGGTGTTCTCTAGCTGTTGCAGTCTGTCCAGTATCGCTCTGGAGTGATCCGTTCTGTCTGCGAATAGGATCAGTGCTTTCCTTGCTAGTTCGGTGCCTTCCGATTTTTCTATTCCAAACTCTTCACAGTAGCTGTTCAGTTCCGACTTTTGTTGCTTGATAATCCACTGCCGTGCCATCTTGACCATATTAGGGATCTTTACTTTTATACTACCACAACCTGCTGGGGCGCCACTGTGACGTCGCTTCGGCCGGGGTATGCTCGCCGTGCCGGGTTCACAGAAATTTGTAGGATTTCTGGCTGTGATAGCTGGAAAGAGATTCCCTTGTTCAAGAAAAAAAATCCTTCTAGCGTGTTTACAGTAAGAAGGGATTGTTTTATTGTTCTTATTAATACAGAGTCCGTTTATAGGTGGGATCGGGATCACTCGTCTTCCTTCGGGGTCTTCCTCAGAATTGGCTACTCGGCCGCACGTGGCTGTTTGGTGACGTGCTGCGGTAGGTAGTCGTCGCGGGTGTACCCTGGTGGTTCGGGTGAGATCAGGGATGCGGAGGTTTGAACACACCTGAGTCGAAGTATGGCGCGGAGGTTTAAAACACCTCTGAGAGAAAGAAGATCGTTGCGGAGGTTTGGACACACCTGAGTCGAAGTTTGGCGCGGAGGTTTAAACACACCCGAGGAGAAGATCGTTGCGGAGGTTTAAAACACTCCGGGGAGAAGTTGGGTGCGGAGGTTTGAACACACCTGAGGAGAAGATCGGGTGCGGAGGTTTAAACACACTCGAGGAGAAGATCGTTGCGGAGGTTTAAACACACCCGGGGAGAAGTTGGGTGGAGGTTTGAACACCCTCGAGAGAAAAGATCGGTGCGGAGGTTTAAACACACCTGAGGAGAAGATCGTTGCAGAAGTTTAAACACACTCCGAGTCGAAGTTTGGTGCGGAGGTTTGAACCATGGCAAAATAAGTGCTTGTGTATAAGGTAGTCTACTCGGCTGCCAAACTAGCTCTTGTATGATTGCAATGAGTGCGAGTGAAATGGCACATAGTACATGAGTGCGACTGAAAGGCACTGCTGTGAGTTGATTAACCCCTTGTTGCCTGTTGGGATGGAAAATAGCCTACAATAATGAATTGAGACGATGTTATTTTTGTGTTTATAATTTTATTTTTAATAATTTTGAATTTCCAACTAAACGTTGTTTTTGATTCTTAATAGCTAATTTTTGTTTAAATATTTAAGTCTAAAATAAATTCTAGTTTTAAAATAAAATTGTTTTACATTATTATCAATTTGTACATGTTTAGCAGCAATTAATAATTTTTTTTATGTCTTTAGTTATTTCAATAGTATTGTGAATATTATTTATAAATATAGACTCTAAGTGTTTTAATGTAGCAGTAAACTGGTCTGACGGTTTTATAAGCCCGCCGTGCGATACCTCATCCACATATGTAAATCCAGATTGCGTTGATTCATTAGACAATTTAATTTTCTAACAACATAACCTGCTAGATATTCCATAGCGTCCTCCGTTAGTTCATCCATGATGTACTCTGCAGCTATGTTGTTGTCCATCTCTATTTCGAACTCTTCGAACTCTTTCGACCACCCTTTCCACTTCCCTTCATCGGGCTCATTCTCCTTATTGCCATTTGGAGTTATGTTGAGATTGAGCCAGCTGTCGCAGTTGTCCTCGTCAACATTTCCGTTACCGGCTAACAACTCTGTATTCTTGGCTGAATAATATTTAAGGGTTATTAATAAATGAAAATAATCAAATAAAACACATAAAACAGGACAACACATAACTACCAACATTCACAATTCAAACTTTGCTGAAACATAAATCTAGACATTTGACAATTATTATTATTAAAATCAATTATTTGCTAATTAACAAATTGTTTTAGTTTTGTCTTACCTACAATGTATTTTCTTAATCTATACTTAAATTGTAAGGGTGACGGATGGTCATGTTGTTCCACCCTTCGCCCGCATGGCTCGAAAAAAATTTTCAACAATATCTTGATTCAGCCGACTTGTCAAAATATACTCCATTCCGTACTTTTCATTGCAATAGGCATGCAGTCCATCAAGAGATGCATTGTTTATTAGTATCCCTTTTTGGAATGGGAGCCTATGGGTCTTGCCGCATATCCTATTACTCATAATGTGAGACATCTGTTTTAAAATGTCTCTTTGCAGTTCGAGCTGCTTGCCATAAGGCTGAGTAGTTTCGATGCAGTTGGACGTTGACAGCTTTGAATTGAAAACGTCGAACCAATCGTTGAGGAGTTTAAATAAATCCGAGGTTTCGACTGCATTTTCAACTTGATAGCCTAAAAGAGTAGCAGCGTCTGATGGCACTGGCGGTTGTATTCGAAAATAATTGTGTTGCTAATTTGACCTTTTGCTTGGCAAAGGAGCGAACATTTAAATGGCTCTCATTTACTTTGAACAATATTGTTACATCTGTTTTACAACAGTGAGTTATAGTTTGTTCGACAGTCGACTTGGTCAATGTTTGTCCGTTTATATGTAAACCTGTAGCCAAATAATGGTTACGAACCAGCTTTTATTAGATGTGGTGCATCTGAAAACACGTTTTTTCAGATCTTCATCCTCGGGATGGCCAAACCAGGTTTTTTCTAATTGTAAATTTAAAAAAATTAACAACTATCTTTGATTTCATTCATAATAAGAATATACTTTACCTTCAGATATACCGAGCTCTCTCCATAATTTTTGGTTTCCAGCACCCATATCGGAGACAATTGATACCACAAAATATCCTCTTCTGTGTAGTTTTTATTAATTCATAAAGAGTTGGCACGTCCATTCTGGTATCATAGTCGAAGAACACTGGTTGCTTCCACGATTTTTCAATCCTCGAACCATCGCAAGTTGCACGTATTCGCTTGGCTCGTATACAACGTCCGCCGAGCTGTCGTACTCGAATGTACCAGCAACCTTCATTTCGTCGAATGCTAATACGCAAAGCTTATCTGCCGTATCCATGTCCATATTGTCCATAAGATCGATGACCACATCCAGGCAACCAGTCTGTATTTCCACGTTTGACAACCACTTGTATAATGTTGCCCGACAAGGTAATGGAAATCCTTTTTTTTGTACAGATGGTTATATGCCCTAGGACCTGCGGTATGGAGGCACATAGCCCATGATATGTCATCTGAATTAAATTCTGACCTCTTTCCACCACTCTTTAAAATTTTTTATTTGGGTCTGAGTGAAGATGGTACTTAAAGATTTCTCTAACTGGTTTATGCGTCCTCTACGAGCTTACGTAAGCTCTGTACTTCATCCTCCAAAGCACGAATCTTTTGCCTCAGAGTCTTTATTTCCATGGACGTTGAATGATTTATCACTGTGTCCCTACAAGACAGTTTCATTATGTTTACATATCCATCCATATGTACAAAAAGAAATATATGTACATATATATTTTCACACGCCAAACTTACTCAGTTTCCGTACTGGCATTAGCATAGCCTTCTTTAACACTTTTCATCCTCTTTCTCTCTTTGCGGAACGGCATCATTGTTTAAGCGTCTCTTCTTATAAATCTTCCCCTTGGGAGCAGTCCTCCACTGAGACGCATTAAAATGTGTATCACATATTTGGGAATTTTTGCTTAGGCTGCACCCCAGGCTTTCCTCCCACAGCTTTTCTTCATTTCACATTTCGGGGCATGAATGATTTTCACGCCCGGTACATTCTTGAGGCAAAAATAACAATAGTTCATTTTTTTTTTTTTTGAACACGTTAGGGTTAATGCGAAAAATAAAACGAGAAAAAATCGTCCGTAACCAACCTTCCACTTTGACAAGCAAACGTGCACTGGCAAAAGAGCTAGTAAACCCGAAAGCAAAAGGCAGCCGAGTAGACTACCTTACGAAGGCACTCGTTTTGCCATGGTTTGAACACACCTCCGAGGAGAAGATCGTTGCGGAGGTTGAAGCACACTCCGTGGGAGGAGGATTCAGAGGTTTGGACACACTCTGGAGAGGATTCAGAGGTTTGGACACACTCTGGAGAGGATTCAGAGGTTTGAATACACTCTGGGAAGGATTCAGAGGTTTGGACACACTCTGGAGAGGATTCAGAGGTTTAAACACACTCTGGGAAGGATTCAGAGGTTTGGACACACTCTGGAGGATTCAGATTCAGAGGTTTGAACACACTCTGGGAAGGATTCAGAGGTTTGGACACACACTCTGGAGAGGATTCAGAGGTTTAAACACACTCTGGATAGGATTTAGAGGTTTGAAACACACTCTGGGAGGATTCGGAAGATTCAGAGGTTTCAACACACTCTGGAGAGGATTCAGATTCGGAAGATTCAGAGGTTTGAACACACTCTGGATAGGATTCAGTGGTTTAAACACACTCTGGATAGGATTCAGAGGTTTGAACACACTCTGGGGAGGATTCGGAAGATTTAGAGGTTTAAACACACTCTGGAGGGAAGAAAAGTATTCAGCAGAACGAGTGGAGAGGTTAATGTTACCTGGATCCCAAGTTCCGCTGTCAAAAATTGCTGGGTTGTTACGCCAGGGCTTTCCGAGTTGGACTGCCCCGATTCGATCTGCCGCTCCTCCTTTTTATTGCTGGTGGTCAGCTGTTGGTGGCCCCATATGGGCCTAACGCGTTCTCGGTTTGCCATAACGCGTTTTGTCCAGCTGTTAGTGTGACCCTTTGTTGGTGATCGTGGGTCACACTGGGGTTTAACGCGCGCGGGCGTTTTGTTTAAATTTGAACGTTATCGATATTTCTTGATTTGTTATATGTATTGGTATTTATTAATATAAGGAACTTCATGTTTTGTCTGGATATCTTAGTGTCTAGTTATATATATATGAAAAATTAGGAACTTCATTTTTATACCCGTACTCGAAGAGTAAAAGGGTATATTGTATTTGTGGTAAAAGTGGATGTGTGTAACATAGAGAAGGAGTAATTTCCGACCATATAAAGTATATATATTCTTGATCAGCATCAATAGCCGAGTCGATATAGCCCTGTCTGTCCGTCCGTCTGTCCGTCTGTCCGTCTTGTTCGTCGCCCCTTGCTCGAAGGCTAAAAGAGATAGAGCAACCAAATTTTTGTTCCTAACTGATGTGTTCTCTCACTCCTAGAAAAAAGTTTAAAAATTCTGCCACGCCCACTTCCGCCCCCACAAAGGGCGCACATCTGTGGCGGCCAAAATTTTGAAAATAACAAAAAACTAAAAATGCAGAATCATAGAGAAAGACCATATCTATCAGGGGCCCAAATCTGAATCGGATCGGATCATTAATATAGCCACAATAGACAAAAACATACGCAAAAACTTCGCTCCATCCCTTTCGCACTCACACAAAATCGAGTCGTTTTGGTTTTTCGTATAAATGAGCGCCTTGATCTCAGAGACTATAAGAGCTAGAACAACCAAATTTTTTTTCCTAGACTCCTGTGATATCGCTTCAGTGCAAGTTTATTTCAAAATTTTGCCACGCCCACTCCCGCCGCCCCAAAAGACGAAAATCCACAATTTTGAAGATAGAAAAAAAAAATAAAAATGCAGTATCGTAGAAAATGACCATATCTACCAGATTCCCGAATTTGGTTCAGATCCGATCATTATTGTAGCCACAATGATCTAATGAATTTTCAGCAGAATCCCCCCACTCCTCTTGCAGAGTAAGTCAATTATTGGGGTTGATTGTTGCTGCAGCTTCTCTCACACGCACACTCACGCTCAAACATGCTGCCTCGTGCAGTGTACGTGTGTTGCTGTGAGAAGTGATGTAGATGAAGTAGATGTAGATGACTGATGTAGCAAAAAAATGTAAAATTTAAAAACTGATAAAACATTTGAAAATTCCACATAAATCACATGTGTACTGACTGAGTACGGGTATAAAAGTAGAGTCGCGGCAACAGCGACTCCGTACGTTCTTCCTCGTTTGTCTTAGGTTAGGTGGTTATTTATGTATCAATGTGGCGCCGGCGTTTTTGTGTGGTGGTGCTGGGCGTCACAAGTAATATAAGTCAGCCTGTGCATCTGACTTGTCAAAGAATGTCAAATGGATGAACACCGCCCCAACACGACCTTTGACTAAAACGAATTCAATGCCATGAATTTTTTTAAATGGGAACAGCTCAGATGAGAAATCCGTTCTAACCACAATCAGAACACCACAAGCAAAATACGCACGCATTTTGTAAGTGAAACGCTTTAGAATGAAAATTTCATGATCATACACGGAAAAGTTTAGCCAGGTTTCAGTTAACTTAGTAGGGTCAAAGTCGAAAAATTACTTTTCGTATGTTTTTTAAACAATTTGCCTAACAGACTGCGTTCATTCCGGTAATGAGAGATAAAAAGATTATTTAATTTTTTGAACCGTCCCCTTCCGACACCACAAAGAGCGCACATCTGTGGAGTCCAAAATTTAAAAAAACAACAGAAAACTGCATCTTTCCCTCTCGCTCTCTCTCACACTCCAACTCGTCTGCTTTGCCAATTCGACCAAATGAGCGCTTTGATCCTAGAGACTATAAGAGCAAGAGCAACCAAACTTTCTGTCCAAACTCCAGATATACCACTTCAATACACTTCAAATACACTTATTTCAAAATTTTTCTGTGCCCCCTTCCGCCTGCCCAAATTATGAAAGTTCACAATTTTGAAGATAGATAAAAAGGAAAAATATAGCATCTTAGAGAATCACCATATCTGCCAGAGCCGGTCAATATTCCAGCCACGTGCAGTGTACGCAAAGAACAAAACGGCGTGTTGCTGTGAGCGTTGTCATTGTCATTGAAGATGGCAAATGCAGCAAACAAATGTTAAATTTAAAATGTAAAAACTGAAAAAATATTTAAAAATTCCACTTAAATCACATGTGTACTGACTGATTGCAGGTTTAAAATTTGTGTCGCGTTAACGGCGACTCAACACGTTCCTCATGTTCATGGTTATTACGATTTTTTATACCCGTACTCGAAGAATAAAAGAGCATATTGTATATGTGGAATTTGCTGTCTGTCCGTCTTGTTTGTCTCCCATAGATCGGAGGCTATAAGAGCTAGAGCAACCAGACTGATGTGATATCTTACTCCAAGAAAAGTGTTTCAAAATGTCGCCACGCCCACTTCCGCCCCCACAAAAGACGCACATCTGTGGCGTCCACAATTATTAAGATAACAGAGGCCCAAATCTGAATCGGATCGAATCATAATTTAGCCACAATAGAGAAAACCATTTCGGCCCCCCAAAAGACAAAAGTCCACAATTTTGAAGATAGAAACAAGAAAGAACGTACGGAGTGGCTGTGAACGCGACTCTACTTTTATACCCGTACTCACTCAGTACACATATAATTTATGTGAAATTTTCGAATGCTTTATCAGTTTTTACATTTTACATTTTTTAGCTACATCTGTCATCTCCATCTACATCACTTCTCACAACAACACACGTTCACTGTACAAGGCAGAATGTGTGAGCAGTGTGAGAGCGAGAGAGAGAGAATCTGTAGCGACTTTCATCCCAGGCTTGCTAGACCTGTCCCTGTCTCAAGTCAACCATGTGAAAAATTCCTTGGGTTGATTGCTCGATCTCTGCTTTGTCTCGGATTCGACCATAGAGTTGGTAACCCGAGATCTTCCGCTTACTATACCTGAAGACTTCTACCATCCTACTTTCGAAGTATCGGTCGATATTGGACCTTCTGTATTAGATCAATCGTGTAGGCTATCGGTATGTATTCGCTGCTTTCGTAAGGCCGAATTTACAAAGCTAAATAGCCTGCTTAGGGATTTTGATTGGTGCACTCTGTACTTGTGCACTGACGTTATGATAGCCACAAACATTTTTATACCCGTATTCGAAGAGTAAAAGGTTATATTGTATTAGTGGTAAAAGTGGATGTGTGTAACGCACAGAAGAAAGCGTTTTCGACCCCATAAATTATATATATTCTTTATCAGCAAAAATAGCCGAGTCGATATAGCCATGTTGGTCCATCCGTCCATCTGTCTGTCCGTCTGTCTGTCTGTCTGTCCGTCTTGTTTGTCGCCAATTGCTCGGAGAATATTAGAGCTAGTGCAACCAAATTTTATTTCCAGACTGATGTGATATCGTAGAGAATGACCATATCTACCAGATTGCCGAATCTGGTTCAGATCGGATCAATATTGTAGCCACAATGATGAAATTAATTTACAGGATCTAGCCGCCAACCTTTAAGCCGTGCAGTGTTGTTGTGAGAAGTGATGTAGATGACAGATGCAGGAAAAAATGTAAAATGTAAAAAATTATAGAATATTTGAAAGTTCTACATAAATCACATGTGTACTGACAGAGTACGGGTATAAAAGTAGTGTCGCGATAAAAGCGACACAACACGTCCCCTCTCGTGTTTTTGTATCCTTTGTATGTTAATTTGTTTTATATAGAATAAAATAATGGGTAAACCGATATGCACATGTAAATAGTCATAATGGATATCATGTTTGACCTTACAGCTTGAAGTAGTTCACCCTGGCGGTAGGGCTAAAACATAACGTTTATGGTTTAATGTCCGTTAACGGAAAAACAGTTAAGGTGCAGGGAGTCGGAGACCCAGTACCGACGGTGATTGGGGGTGCGAGCGCAGGCCCCCAGGCGTCGATATCCTGTGACTGCGGGAAACCCGAAATGGCAGTGGACTGCTTGGCTGGCAAATCGTGTAATGCCACAAGCGAGAGTAGGATCCGCAGGCAGAAAGGGACGATAGAGGACCTGTACCCGGGAACCAGCGACGGTAGCTTCGCAGATGATGGGTCGAGCTAGAACGAGATCAGACAAACGGTGGAACACAACACCCAACTGTGAGATCTCACGCTCGCTCTGGCCCCACTATGACCCTAGACGCACTTAGACTCTCCTTGGCTTAAGGAAGAGTAAGGTGCGAACACTGACGGGAGTTATAACGGGGCACTGTGTCATCGGCCACATGGCCACTAGGTACAGATTGCCCCACCATGACTTCTGCCGCAGCTGCAGGGACGAGTAAGTAATAAAGAGCATCGAGCACCTTCTCTGTGGCTGTCCTGCAATCATGGAAAGGCGTCACCGAATACTCGGCAGCGTCTTTCACGGGCCTGGCATGCCTCTAGAGAGGCTGTTGCTCTTTATATAATCCTCGGGATAGTTTGCGAAACCTCCCTAGGTACCGGACAATATTCCATTACGAGTGTGGGCATCACAACGGGCAGTTTTTGCCTCCGAGAGACCTCGACTGCAGTCCATCAGCCGACCATCAGCCGATCGTCAACAGTAACGGCAGTCCATCCGCCGCGGTCACCGACGCTACTCACGAAAACACTCAAGAACTACCACGAAATATAAAACGAATATAAAAACAAGAATAAATACAATTAATACACATCAAAAGAGCTCAACGCAGTAACATTATTTTCCTCGCCGAGCGCGAACGTAAATAAGGTAAACCCAACAACATATTACCGCACACCAAAACCCTGGTGTCAGCTTTTTCCTCGCCGAGCGCGAGCAAGGTAACACAAAGACATATTACCGCATACACCAAAAACTAAGGTGTCAACGTTTGCCGTCTCATCGCCAAGTGCGATCACCTAAGTACCTGCACGGTAACCAGACTCTACGCCCGCTCCACTTTCGGTCTCACGGCCAAGCCCCTTGTCCATAAAGTCCCAGCACATCTACAAAATTTTCTTATAGAGAACCCTGGACAGACTGAGCCTACCTCAGTCTGAGATAGGTATCATTACAAGTGGCGCCCGAGCAGGGACTTACGGAAACTTTAAGGAGATTTCAAAGCCAACTTTCTGGCAACTTTAAGGAAACTTAAAGAGAAAACCTTTAACACGGGGATACGTGGACTAAAGACCCACGGCCGCCGAGAAAGAATAGTAGAGCTAACCACAGAACACAAGTCCTGTACAAAACCAAATCCGCGCACCCACCCGAATCCAGTCGCAAGTGCCACCGGGAAAGTATACGCAGTGACCAAGTGCTAAAACTGTGAAAAGTGCCCAAAACAAGACCGAGGAAAACTCAGTCCAATCACCATGGAAGCCTACGAAGGCGACGCGAGCATTGATGTCAAATTCGCATTTGACACCGAAGGAACTGTTGAAGAGTTGCGCAAGAACTTTGCCATACTAGTCGCCGGACCACCCCCGCCGGGTGCCTGGACTCGCTTGGCAGAACTCAAAAGACAATACGCAAGACCAGCAGGACGCTCCAAGTCCCCGTTGCCCACTACTCCAGGACCATCAGGCACCGGAGGATGGGACCCCAAAGCAGGCTTGCAAGTTCCCGCAGCCCCAGAGCCCACGCCCCGACCACCACAGCCGCCGATCTTCCAAGGCCGCCCACTATGGAAACCTCCCGTTCGCCCACACAGAGAATTATACCATCGATTGACGCGTGCGTTGCACGCACAGCAGAACGCATCTGCGGATGGGGCATCCAGTTCAACGGAGAAGATGACCCAATATCGTTTCTGGAACTACTCGAGGAACGCGCACGCGCCTATATAGTGGACACCAACCAACTGCCTCGGAGCATGGCCGAACTACTCACCGACCGAGCCAGTCGCTGGCACCGTACCAGCCAACTACAGGGCAGTTCCTGGGCACATTTCCGCCAGGAGTTTCTGACGTATTTTCTGCCGCCAAGGTATTTCGAACAATTGGAGGACCAGATCCGAGGCCGCAAGCAAGCGGTGGAGAACCATTCAAAGACTATCTCATCGAGATACGGCTACTCATGCACCATGCCGAGTACGACCTAGTTAAGGAGCTCTATAGGAACTACGACAACGCCCTGCCAGGACTCCAACTATACGTGCGACGAGACGAATTGGAAAGCTTGTCACAGCTAACCCGATTAGCGGCAGAGTACGAGCTTATTCACGAGAGGAAACACGCGACGACTCCCGCACGCATGCGAATCCCACCAAGAGACACCAGGCCGGCAAGGCACCCAGACCGCAGAGAAGGTGAGACCTACCGGACGCCCTTTCCCAGACCCCATTGGGATTCAGCAGACACACCGCGCAGACAGTCATCGTATCAAGCCAGCACAACGAACCAAGACGTCGCCCATCGAATGATCACCACACCCATTGCCAACCCACGCGCAGCCTGTCGCGGATGTGTTCAAGCTGGACACGCCGCCTATGACTGCACCAACGCTTCGATCCTATTCTGCTGGGAATGTGGAAAGCGCGGTACGCGAACCGTCGACTGTTGCCGACGAGCCACGTCGGGAAACGACACGCGTCCTCGACTGACACGGGATCAGCCGAGAACGACGCCTCCCCAGACCCGCGACTAAGCAACCCACTACACGTGAACGACGGCCGAATAGTGGCGATAGTGACAATAGGAGGACAAACAACGGAGGCCACCATCGACACCGGGGCGTCCCGAAGTTTCGTCAGCGACAACCTGGCCCGACAACTAAACATCGACTCCAACCTGCAAGATGCATGCGTCCGCATACGCCTGGCTGACGGCTCAGCCAGAGAGATCACACAAGTTCTACTGGCGCACATCAAGCTGGATCAACGAGAGGCCCAAATCCCACTCCAAGTCCTCCCTAACATGCTGGAGCAAGTTATAGTCGGCATGGACTTCCTATGTGCCATCAAAACGACGATCCAATGCGGCACCACGCTGCTCAAGCTACAAGATCGCCACCTCACGCCAACGCCACCGTCAGTTCACTCCAACCACGTGCAAGTCACCGACCCAAGCCACAAGAAATCTTAGTCAACCGCCGCGAATACACGTCCACGACCTACCACAAAGAACACGGCACCCAATACCGTAACGAAGAATACGACACCGAAACCAACCACAGCGAACACATTTCCCCGACCTACCGCAAAGAAGACGGCACCCAATAATGCAACGAAGAATACGACACCGAAACCAACCACAGCGAAAGGGAAGAACCGGCCCACAACGGAAAATACGAATCTGAAGCAAGCACCGGTAAACTACAACCAAGCAAACGGGAAAACAAATCCCACGGCCACTACGGAGCACCCGCGTCGTAAGCCAACCACAGGGATCACACATCCCAAACACACCACGAGGATCTCACACATGAGACAAGAATTAACACACATGAACCAGGCGCTCGACACAGGAAGCCCAGGATCAAAACAAACTACGGGGCACACGCACCCCGAACCCACCACAAGGATCTCACACACGAGACAAACCACAACGAACTTGAACCCGCTCGACACAGGAAGCGCAGGTCCAAGTTCAGCCACCGCGCACCCATGCACCCTACCCTCAACGGAGAAGGTGAACCCACGGACACCCTCAAAGACGACAACCAGTCCCGAACAACGAAAACGACAACGGCAGCTACAGTGCAACAACCAAACCCCGAGGGAAACAGCCACGCAAATCCCTTGCTGGTCGGGTCCAACCATCGAACTAATATCCACGGAACCTCTCCACTCGAAACCGGAATCTAGCTCGATGACCCCCCGAAACACCGACCGCAGCCCTGTCGTACCCACGGCCGATGCCACCCCGATCTTCGCCAACCCACTGGAGTACCTTCCGCGTACTGATGTGCCCACTAGCGCCATGCACCACGCCATGCCTAACGCCACGACTGAAATCTTCGTCGCCCAACCAAGTCGTTGCTGCGAAAACAGAGTCGTCACTGAGACCCGCCTGGCCATGCATCGATCTGGAGACATTACAACCCAGACATACCGCCAGACCCACGAAACTACGCCACTCACGGCCAACGCTACCCCGATCGTCGCCCACATAAGCGACTACCCACGTAGGATCGAACATCCCAGCGCGTTCGACACAACTATCCTCCCAGAAGACCCCAGCCAGCCCAAGGATCCTGACACCCCCGATCTCACCGAACCTGATCCAGAACTGATCTCCGATCCCTGGCCGCCAGACATAGCACCACAGATACAAGAATTTCTGGACACAGAACTTCCAAAGTTCAATAATCTCTACGGGACCTCCAACATCGCAGAGCACACCAACGTCATGAGGGATAATCGACCCATCAAACAGAGGTACTATCCAAAGAACCCAGCCATGATGCGGATTATCGATGAGCAAGTCGACGAATTGATCCAAGAAGCTCTCATCGAACCCTCACGAAGCCCGCACAGCGCCCCCATCGTACTCGTACGTAAAAAGAACGGCAAATGGCGCATGTGCGTGGACTACCGACAACTCAGCACTCACTCTATTCCTGACGCATACCCACGGCCCAGAATCAACTACATCTTGAAGCGCCTACAGAACGCACGCTTCATAACCACCCTCGATCTGAAGAACGTATACTGGCAAATACCCATGGCCAACGGAAGTCGAGGAGCCACCGCCTTCACGGTCCCCGGCAGAGGTCTCTATCAATGGAAAGTGATGATGCCCTTCGGATTACATTCTGCACCAGCAACATTCCAACGGTCCCTTGATACTGTGATCGGTGCCGACATGGAACCCTACGCATTCGCATATTTAGACGACATTGTCGTCGTCGGACGAGACTTCGAGGACCACCTACACAACCTGGCAATAGTCCTCTCTCGTCTTCGAAAAGCGAACCTGCGGATCAACACGGAAAAGTGCACCTTTTTCCAAAGCCGGATCAAATATCATGCTCATGTCATCAGCGAAGAAGGTATCCACACCGACCCCGACAAAATTGCTGCCGTTAAAGAACTCAAGCCACACACGAACCTAAAAGAACTACGTCAGTGCATCGGAATGGCATCCTGGTACCAATGTCTCAGCTACTCAAGAAAGGACAGACATGGACATGGACCGCAGATCAACAAGCGGCCTTCGACCAACTAAAGGAACTACTCACGACCGCTCCTGTACTTGCTTGCCCCGATTTCAACGTCAAGTTTCTCACTACAAACCGATGCGAGCAACCTCGGCATAGGCGCCGTACTCACGCAGGAGATCGAAGGAAAGGAACGCGTCATCGCCTATGTCAGCCGACGCTTGAACCAAGCCGAAGGAAACTACTCCGCTACAGACAAGGAATGCCTCGCCGTCATTTGAGCAATCCGAAAACTAAGTTGCTACCTTGAAGGATACCGGTTCGACGTTATAACCGACCATCTCGCGCGGAAATGGCTAAATACTCTGGAAAGCCCCTACGGAAGAATAGCGAGATGGGCGCTCGAACTCCAACAGTATCAATACGACGTCCACTACAGAGCAGGGAAACAAAACGTGGTTGCCGATGCCCTGTCCCGTCAACCCTTGGAGACGCTAGCAAGAATCAAAGAGGACGCAACATCTTGCCCCTGGCTCACACGACGGATTCAGCAAACCAAAGAAGAACCCGATAAATACCCCGACTACGTCTTCGAGAATGGAGAACTCTACAGGCATCTGGGCCACGGAGCCGACGATCACGACTGCGTGACTACGTGTCATGGAAACTTTGCGTCCCAAAAGACCGACGCCAAAGGGTTCTCAAGGAATGCCATGATCAGCCCACGGCAGGCCACCTCGGCATTCGGAAAACCATCACCCGGATAGGTTAGGTTAGGTTAGGTTGTATTGGCTGTCGGGTCGTCATGAGCCCGACACACATAGGCCGGCTTCGGCCTTGTGGTACCATCGAATCGTTCTTCCCCTCCCCGCTGTGAGAGACATCCTGTCAGCAATTATCCCATCCGGCCGCGCCAATAAAATTCGCTATCTTTCTGGGACACATATTGGACATCAGTGATATGTCTGTGAAAAAGGGCGAGCCCAAGTGTTGTAGCCTTCTTCTACTGAGAACCGGGCAGGAGCAGAACAGGTGCTCCACTGTTTCCTCCTCTTCCTCATCTATACAGTTGCGGCAGTAATCATTGTATGGGGCTCCCATCCTTCTGGCATGGGTTCCTATTAGCCAGTGTCCCGTGAGGGATCGAATGACCGTGCTGCACCTTTTTCTGCTTAGCTTGCAGAGCTCGGTGGTGCGCTTCTTGTTTATAGTGGGCCACGTTTGTCGCGTGATGCGACATCGTGGTGTGTTTTGCCACCGACTGTCGTCTAGTCGCATGAATTGCTCTTTTATGATGAGCTTGCAGGTGGCCATAGGCATACATGTATCCTCTTTGTCGTGGAGAAAGGAGGTGGTAGTGCCAGCTCTGGCCAGTTCATCTGCTATGCAGTTACCTTCAATGTCCTGGTGACCCGGAACCCATATCAGGCTAATAGCAAACTGCTGGGCCATCTCGTAAAGAGATTTGCGGCATTTTGCTACGGTGGCCGAGTTTGATGTAATCGCATTAAGTGATTTGATCGCAGCTTGGCTATCACTGTAGATGTTTATATGGGTTGCCGAAAAGGCAACTGTTTGGATGCAAATCAGATCTTCCCAGATGCTGTGACTTCCGCTTGGAAGACACTGCAGTGATCCGGAATCCTGACGGAGTGCCTTATGTTTAGTTGCTCGGAGTAGATACCTCCTCCTTCGTTATTGTCCATTTTGGAGCCATCCGTGAAGATTTGTATGGCTCCATCAGGACCCGGAGTTCCCTCAAGCCAGCTATCACGGTGAGGGATATTTATTTCAAAGGGAGTTTCTGTATACTCCCTCGGAATGCAGTAGTCCGTTTTTGTGGAGACGTTGCTGTTTTCGTTTAGAATGGATGAGTGTCCCATATTTTGCGGTACCCATTGGTCAGAGTCTCTAAGACGAATTGCTGCCTGAGTGCCTGAGCCTTACCTGCAAGGTCAGGACTCTGGAGGCACAGGATAGCGCTTTTAGCGCATCATTCGGTGTGGTGCGAAGTGCTCCACTGATGCAGAGTGCGGCAGTTCTTTGTACCTTGCCGAGCATTTTGGTGATGGACTTTTTTTGATAGGGCCGGCCACCACACCGTGACTCCGTAGAGTAGTATTGGTCTAACTATTGCTAGATATATCCATTGGACTATACTTGGGTTAATACCCCACCTTAGACCAATGGCTTTCTTTGCAGGTGTAGAGAGCTATCGTAGCCTTCTTCACTCTTTTCTTTTATGTTTTGGTTCCAGTTGAGCTTACTATCGATTACCAACCCCAGGTAACTAGCACTATCGCTGAAGGATAGCCTGCATTCGTTAAGCATTGAGGGTTAAGGATGGAATCTTGTATTTACGAGAAAATAATACAAGTTCCGTTTTTGAGGGATTTACTCCCCAGACCGCGCGATTTTTCCAGTCTGACAGTTTCGCGAGTTTTGCAGACATTAGGTCGCAGAGTGTTTGAGGGAATTTTCCGAGAATATTATGGCAACGTCATCCGCGTATGCCACCACTTTACAGCCCCCCATCCAGGTCACACAGAATCTTGTTGACTGCTATGTTCCATAGAAGGGGAGACAGAACCCCACCTTGCGGTGTGCCTCTGTTGACATACCTTGACTGAGTGGACGACCCCATCGACGACGTCACCGTCCTGCATATTAGCAATTGATCGATAAGCGTCGCCAAGTGATCGTCCACCCCCAGGCTCGTCAAACCTTCCGTGATGGCTCTTGGTATGACATTGTTGAAGGCTCCCTCGATATCGAGAAAGGCAATAAGGGAATATTCCTTTGAATAAAGGGATTTTTCCACCGAGGTGATTACCTCGTGAAGTGCCGTTTCTATGGATTTTCCTTTCCTGTAGGCATGTTGTGCGTCTGACAGCATCTTTGGATCTATCGTAGTCCTTAGATGTAGCCCGACTAGTCTCTCAAATGTCTTGAGGAGAAAGGACGACAGACTGATTGGTCTGAAGTCCTTTGCGGTGGAGAGCGAGGCTTTTCCCGCTTTGGGAATAAAGACAATCTTTGCCTTAAGCCATGCGTCAGGAATTTTCCCTACTATGAGTATCTTGGAAAATATACTTTGAAGCCAGTTGGTTGCCATGTTTCCTGCCTTTTGTAGTTGGGCTGGGATAACCATGTCAGGGCCTGGTAATTTAAACGGGTTGAAGCTGTTTACTGCCCAGCTGATGTTCCGTTTCGAGAGGATGTGTGCCATCGAGGTGACCGAGCCTACTATAGCTGAATGGTTGTACATCCGGGGAAGTGAGTGTCTAGTAAGATGTGTAGGGACTCCTCACTGGAGCTAGTCCACGTACCATCCTTACGTTTGAGGTATCCCACTGAGGTGGTAGTTTTTGAGAGGATCTTACGCAGCCTTGCTGCCTCCGATGTTTCCTCTATTTCTGTGCAAAATTTTTGCCACGAGGCTTTTTTGCCTTTCTTGTTTCTTTTTGTAGAGGGCTAGACTGTGCTTGTAGTCTTCCCAGTGTACCTCCTCGTTGGCGCTTTTGGCTCTGTTGAAGAGAGCCCTGCTACTTTTACGTAGGATATCTATTTGTTTTGACCACCATGGGGGTTTCTTTCGGGTTTCCTCGGTTTTGGTGCGGGGCATGCTGCCTTAAATGACTTGTTGCATGCTTCCGTGAATGTGTCCACTAGACGATTTATGTCATCTTGAGTGTCCGGGCACCGTGGTGCCGTGATGGGGAGCAATTCCTCCATTTTTACTATATCTATCCCAGTTGGCTGTCCTGGGATTGATGAAATCAATTGGTTTTGGGCACTCGAGCCTCATGATTGTCTCAATGTACCTGTGGTCAGAGAAAGAATGGTCCTCTAGGACTTTCCAACTCTCGATTAAGTCTGACATTGCGTGAGACACTAGAGTGAGGTCAATGACCTCCTGTCGGTTCTTTATAATGAATGTGGGGTCGTTACCCCGATTACAAATTAACATATAAGAGACAAGGATAAAGCTAAATAGTGACTCACCCCTTGCATTTGTGTCCGAGCTCTCCCGATTGTGTGTGATGAGCGTTGGGATCGCAGCCTATTAAAAGGCCTATGTCCGAACTTTCGCTTTCGCTGGTTAGCGCGCGTATCAGTTCTCCTGGAGGATCCCTTTCCTCGTGCGCCATGTAGGACGACAAAAACCTCAGGTGTGTCCCTTGCAGCTCTAGGATAACTGCCGTGTTGTCGCTAAAGTTATGGAGCAGAAGGATGTTAGGGTGCTTTCTAGCAAGAATACAGGTGCGAATTTTACCTTCGTTTTGAGCAGCGATTAGCTTGTACTCCTTAGTCGCTAATCCACAGACCTTGTCACCAACTACCCAAGGCTCCTGGATTAGGACAACATCAGCTCCGCTCTCATCCAAGCGGAGTAGTAGGGCAGCTGCTGCTGCTTTACAGTGGTGGAGATTAATTTGTAGTACCCGAAGGGACATCATCAGGTTTCTCCACCACTGTAATGTCGGCGTCAGTGTCGTCGACGATGTCGTCGTCCTCCCGACACATGGCCTCAAAAATCCTGCATAAGCATGGTGTCAGAGGAGTAGCCGTCCAGCTCCGGCTCCAGCTCGCAGTCGGGTGCTTCGATCTCCGAGGCAGCTTCCTGCTCGACTGGGTTGTCGACAGAACGCGCCTCGGCCGCTGCATCCGACTTGTACACCTTTATGGTAACTGAGCTGAAGCCGAAGTTCAGCTCTCTCCTCTAGCTGCCTCTATTGGGGCCAGCGACTCCTTATTGAGGACGACCACCGCTTGGTTCGTGGGGCCTGTCGTCCTTTCTACCTTTACTACCTTCCAGTCCGAGGACGGAAGGAGTGGGTTGCATCGCTGCAACATCTTAAGGATGCGGTCTGGCTCCTTGAAGGAGGCAGGCACCCACACTCTTGCCCTGGGTCTACTGGGCACCTCGCTCCAGTCTACAGCGACCAGCTTCGCCCCTGGGTAGACCTCTCCGACTTGTGCTACCGCTGCTTTATAGAGCTGGACGGATCGCGCGTCTTCGCAGGCGATGATCTTAATGGTGCCCTGATACCATCCCATGTCTTTGCAGACTGGTAGGGGCCGGGCTCGGAATCCAGCAGCTCGAAGCAGCGGTCGGCCAATGCCGCTTCCACCCACTTCCACTGGTTCCGGGGATCCTCTCATCCGCACTGCCTTTGTCAAGGACGCCGATAAGCGTCCTCTCCTTGGCAATCTGCGCGAATGAGACATTCGGCAGCACTCTGGAGCGCTTTGGAGCGGGCCCCGGTGTCTCCTGCGAGCGCTGCGTCTTAGGTTGGGGGGCCTCCTTCTTCGGCGCTTCTTTGCCGAAGTTGGGGAGCACCCTAGAAGCCCACTTAACCTTTTTTAGCCACTGGTCCGATGGGCTGGACGTCGTCGTGGCGCTCTGCCTACGGAGGATGTTGACAGCACTCCGTCTTTCGGCATAAGTATATTTTTGTGCTTGAGCACTGGTCGATGGGGACTCGACCCCTGCCACCTTACCAGCAGGCAGAGCAGCCGCAGGATTGCATTGCTGTTCTGCCAAGGTGTTGGTTTTGGGGGCCAATTCGCTACCCACCCCAGAACTGGGATGGGACCCCTTAGGGTTCGCCCCAGCGCTCGTCGCTGAACAGGATTTGCCTGCTGTGTGGCGGGTTGGGCCAGGCCTTTGGGCCGCTGGCTTTCCCTGTGAGGGATTTCACCCGGTTGGCTTTTTGGGAGCGCCAAGCTCAGTTTTGTTTGTGTTTTGTTTTTAGCTTCCATTCTGATCCCACCCGGATAACACAACGATACTATTGGCCCGGCCTATATCGCGATGTGCGGAAATACGTACGCAGCTGTTTGAGGATGCTTACCCGCAGGGCAGAGGAACCTTTTGCCACATTATGCGCCGACTTCGTAGGGTCACTGCCCCGATCAAATCGAGGGAACACAATGCTGCTGGTATTCTTCTCAAAATGGGTCGAACTAGTGCCCCTTAAGAAGGCTACCACCGCCACGCTAGAGCTAGCTTTTCGGGAACGCATTCTCAGTCACTTTGGCGTACCAAAACGATTCGTCTGTGACAATGGAACGCAGTTCACCAGCCGCTCATTCCGCACGTTTATGCAAACAGCCGGCGTGAATCTGCAACACACCGCACCGTATTGCCCCCAGGAAAACCCTACGGAACGGGCCAATCGAACAGTGAAGACCATGATTGCACAATTCGTGGAGGACCATCAAAACACATGGGACGAACTCATACCCGAAATATCACTAGCAATTGCTCCAGTGTCTCGGGGAAACAACTGGATTCAGCCCCGCCTTCTTGCTACACGGGAGAGAACCTCGCATACCTGGAGCATTGCACGACGAAGTTACACCAGGGACAGGAAACCCTCCGGACACAGCCCACACTAAGGCAACCCGACTCAAAGAAGTATTCGCGATACTGCGGAACAACATTCAGCGGGCGAGTCAAGAACAATCCCGGCACTACAATCTCCGCCGACGACAATGGCGCCCCACGGTGGATCAACTAGTACTGATCAGCCAACACCACCTTTCCAACGCAGCCAACGGTTTCGCTGCGAAATTGGCCCCAAAATATGATGGGCCATTCAAAGTCAAAGGCGACCCTGCTGAGGAAGCAAACGACACCAGCGATCACATCGACCCCCTGACGACGGCAACGAAATTTTGTTTCCACACTGATGTGATATCTCACTCCTAGAAAAAATTTCAAGTTTTCACCCCTCCCACTTCCGCCCCCACAAAGGGCGCACATTTGTGGCGTCCACAATCTTGAAGATAAAAGAAAACGAAAAATGCAGAATCATAGAGAAAGGCCATATCTATCAGGGGTCCAAATCTAAATCGGATCGGATCATTAATATAGCCACCATAGAGAAAACCAATTCGAAAAACATTATTCCCTCTCTTTCGCACTTACACAAAAACGAGTCGATTTGGTTTTTTGTATTTTGTGTAGCCTGGATCTTAGAGACTATAAGAACTAGAGTAACCAAACCTTCTGTCTAGACTCCTGTGATACCAAACCAAGACAAGTGTATTTCAAAATTTCGCCACGCCCCTTCCGCCACCACAAAACATGAAAGTCCACAATTTTGAAGATAGGAAAAAACGAAAAATGCAGTATCGTAGAGAATTACCATATCTACCAGATTCCCGAATTTGGTTCAGATCGGATCAATATTGTAGCCACAACGATAAAATGAATTTTCAGCAGCGATTTTTCCCGCCCCCTTGCAGCGTAAGTCATTTATTGGGATGAAAGTCGCTACAGATTCTCTCTCTCTCGCTCTCACACTGCTCACACATTCTGCCTTGTACAGTGAACGTGTGTTGTTGTTAGAAGTGATGTTGATGGAGATGACAGATGTAGCTAAAAAATGTAAAATGTAAAAACTGATAACGTATTCGAAAATTTTACATAAATTATATGTGTACTGAGTGAGTTCGGGTATAAAAGTAGAGTCGCGTTCACAGCGACTCCGTACGTTCTTTCTCGTTTTATTTAATTTACAAAGGAGGTTTGGTTTTTAAAACTTCCAGCAATTAGACGTACAGCCTTAAATCGCAGAGTTCGCAATTCTGCAAGTCAGAGATATACAAGGGCACTTTAAGCCGACGAGCAACTTGAAGCGAGGAATGAAGTTGATCGGAATCGATGTAATCGAAAACATAAAAGTGTTGCGTTTGACCCTTATCGAGCTGCATTCAATTATAACGTGGTAATCGATAACAGTTCCCAGCAAATCGTTGCTATTGGACCAATAAATATTGTTTGCCAATAGTACAAGGCATTTAAGTTTAAAAATAAAGCTCCTGGATTGCGTTGCAGGAGCGGTCAAGTCAAACTGTTACCATTGGTACCGCCACCAGGGCCACTACATTCATTGGTTTCCAAAGATGGGTCAGATTCGTATTATTATACCCGTACTAGAAGAGTAAAAGGGTATATTGTATTTGTGGTAAAAGTGGTTGTGTGTAACACAGAGAAGGAATAATTTCCGACCCTATAAAGTATATATAATATATTCTTAATCAGAATCAATAGCCGAGTCGATATAGCCCTGTCTGTCCGTCCGTCAGTCTGTCCGTCTTGTTTGTCGAAGGCTATAACCCCGATGGCAACCCCATTTTTTCTCAGTCCTTGGAAAATGTTTTAAAATATCGCCCCTCCCATTTCCACCCCAAAAATGGGCGCGCATTTGTGGCGTCCACAATTTTAAAGATAGCAGAAAACTAAATATGCTGAATCATAGAGGAAGACCATATCTTTCAAGGGCTCAAATCTAAATCGGATCGGAACATTAGTATAGCCTCAATAGAGAAAACCATTGCGAGAAACATAATTTCCTCTCTTTCGCACTCATACAAAAACTTCGATTTGGTTTTTTGTACAAATGAGCGCCTCCATCTCAGAGACTATAAGAGCTAGAGCAAACTTTTTTCCCAGACTCCTGTGATATCGCTTCAGTGCAAGTTTATTTCAAAATTTTGCCACGCCCTCATCAAAAATACATACATACAAATACATATAAAATAAATATACATTTTTATGAGGGTTGATATCCGCTACTGTTTCTCTCACACTCACACACTGCTCACACGTTCTGCCTCGTGCAGTGTACGTGTGTTGTTGTGAGAACTGATGTAGATGTAGATGACAGATGCAGCAAACAAATGCAAAATGTAAAATGTAAAAACTGATACAACATTTGAAAATTCCACATAATTCACATGTGTACAGACTGAGTACGGGTATAAAAGTAGAGTCGCGTTCGCAGCGAATTTGGAGTCACTATCCGGAGATGGCAATGAGGAACCTGTTAGATAATATATTTCACCCTAAATCGTGAAAGTTGGCATAAAATTGTTTTGAATAACTTTTGTTGCGCCGAATGACGTCATCTGAATGTTATTATTATACTGCTGGATATGAGTCAAAAAACGAGAAAGAACGTACGGAGTTCCTGCAAATTTATTTTATGAGCGACTCAGCAAGACAAGTCGATCAGAGTTGTGCACACAACAATTCAGTGAAAAGAGCAATTGTGAAACAACTTCAAACGTTTTTCCATCAACATAACGAATTGGTTGCTTTATTCACGACCGCATTGGACCGCATGCCGTCTGATAACCACAGAATTGTCTTCAATGATAAGACGCCTGATAAGAGAACACGCGAGACGTTTGAATGCGCTAACAATTGACGAAGTCGCTATTTTCGTCGTTGGTGAAAATTTAGAAAAGCGAGGTATTGTTGTACATCGGCGTAGCAATCAACTGAAGCCTGTATCTGAAACACATCGATCATATGATGCGTTAAAATATCCTATCTTATTTTGGCACGGTGAAGATGGGTATTATTTTTCAATGAAGATGATAGATTTAGTCACAGGTCTCGAAACTAACAAAAAAGTTAGTTCAATGAATTATTATTCATACAGACTGATGGTTCGGGAAAATGAGGACAATCATATATTATATTAAAAAGTCGACTCTTCCTACAATATGCTGTGGATATGTATATAAAAGTTGATACGGACCGATGGACATTTATCAGAATGATCCTGGCAAAACTGCGTTCTGACAATTCATCTTCGGGATGCTATCAATGCTGCCGGATATGCACAGAATGAAGGTAGAACGAGAAAGAACGTACGGAGTCGCTTCGAACGCGACTCTACTTTTATACCCGTACTCAGTGATTTATGTGGAATTTTAAAATGTTTGATCAGTTTTACATTTTACATTTTTTGCTACATCCGTCATCGACATCTACATCTACACAATCTACATCAGTTCTCACAACAACAAACGTACACTGCACGAGGCAGCATGTTTGAGCGTAAGTGTGTGTGTGAGAGAATCTGCAGCCACAATCAACCCCAATAAATGACTTATGTTGCAGGAGTGGGGGAATTGCTTCTGAAAATTCATTTGATCATTGTGGCTACAATAATGATCCGATCTGAACCAAATTCAGGAATCTGAGATCCAGGCTACACAAAATACAAAAAACCAAAACGACTCGATTTTGTGTGAGTGCGAAAGGGATGGAGCGAAGTTTTTGTCTATTGTGGCTATATTAATGATCCGATCCGATTCAGATTTGGGCCCCTGATAGATATAGTCTTTTCTATGATTCTGCATTTTTCGTTTTCTGCTATCTTCAAAATTGTGGACGCCACAGATGTGCGCCCTTTTGGGGGCAGAAGTGGGCGGGGCGAAATTTTTGAAACATTTTTCTAGGAGTGAGATATAACATCAGTATGGAAAAAAAAATTTGGTTGCTCTATCTCTTTTTGCCTTCGAGCAATGGTCGACGAACAAGAAGGACAGACGGACAGACGGACGGTCAGACAGGGCTATATCTACTCGGCTATTGATTGTGACGTCGCTTCGGCCGGGGTATGCTCGCCGTGCCGGGTTCACAGAAATTTGTAGGATTTCTGGCTGTGGTAGCTGGAAAGAGATTCCCTTGTTCAAAAAAAGAGGCGAATAGCGTATTTACAGTAAGAAGGGATTGTTTTATTGTTCTTATTAATACAGAGTCCGTTTATAGGTGGGATCGGGATCACTCGTCTTCCTTCGGGGTCTTCCCTCAGAATGGCTACTCGGCCGCACGTGGCTGTTTGGTGACGTGCTGCGGTAGGTAGTCGTCGCGGGTGTACCCTGGTGGTTCGGGTGAGATCAGGGATGCGGAGGTTTGAACACACCCGAGTCGAAGTATGGCGCGGAGGTTTAAACCCACCCGAGAGAAAGAAGATCGTTGCGGAGGTTTGGACACACCCGAGTCGAAGTTTGGTGCGCAGGTTTAAAACACACTCCGTGAGAGAAGGTTGGCGCGGAGGTTTGAACACACCCGAGGAGAAGATCGGTGCGGAGGTTTAAACACACCCGAGGAGAAGATCGTTGCGGAGGTTTAAACACACTCCGGGGAGAAGTTGGGTGCGGAGGTTTGAACACACTCCGAGAGAGAGAAGATCGTTGCGGAGGTTTAGACACACCTGAGAGAGAGAGAAAGATCGGTGCGGAGGTTTAAACACACCCGAGGAGAAGATCGTTGCGGAGGTTTAAACACACCCGAGTCGAAGTTTGGTGCGGAGGTTTGAACACACTCCGAGGAGAAGATCGTTGCGGAGGTTGAAGCACACTCCGTGGGAGGAGGATTCAGAGGTTTGGACACACTCTGGAGAGGATTCAGAGGTTTGGACACACTCTGGAGAGGATTCAGAGGTTTGAATACACTCTGGGAAGGATTCAGAGGTTTATACACACTCTGGAGAGGATTCAGAGGTTTAAACACACTCTGGGAAGGATTCAGAGGTTTGGACACACTCTGGAGAGGATTCAGAGGTTTGAACACACTCTGGGAAGGATTCAGAGGTTTGGACACACTCTGGAGAGGATTCAGAGGTTTAAACACACTCTGGATAGGATTTAGAGGTTTGAACACACTCGGGGAGGATTCGGAAGATTCAGAGGTTTCAACACACTCTGGAGAGGATTCGGAAGATTCAGAGGTTTGAACACACTCTGGATAGGATTCAGAGGTTTAAACACACTCTGGATAGGATTCAGAGGTTTGAACACACTCTGGGAGGATTCGGAAGATTTAGAGGTTTAAACACACTCTGGAGGGAAGAAAAGTATTCAGCAGAACGAGTGGAGAGGTTAATGTTACCTGGATCCCAAGTTCCGCTGTCAAAAAATTGCTGGGTTGTTACGCCAGGGCTTTCCGAGTTGGACTGCCCCGATTCGATCTGCCGCTCCTCCTTTTTATTGCTGGTGGTCAGCTGTTGGTGGCCCCATATGGGCCTAACGCGTTCTCGGTTTGCCATAACGCGTTTTGTCCAGCTGTTAGTGTGACCCCTTTGTTGGTGATCGTGGGTCACACTGGGGTTTGGCGTCCACTCTCTTCTTCTTAGGTTGTAGTGTCGTGCTTGAGTTGCTGCTGCGACACCCATGTTTTGTTTTGCTATTGCCGCTACTTGTTTTCTCTGCTTTGCGTTTTCTTGATTTGTGTTATTGATGCCAGATCCTCGCGTTACTTCGTCGAACAAATTGCCTGGTAGTCTTAGTTCCCTGCCGAACAGTAAGTATGCTGGGCTGTACCCTGTTGACTCTGATCGGCTGCTATTGATCGCTAAAGTGAGTTCCGGTAGCTGGTCATCCCATTTGTTGTGTTTCCCTGCCGCAAATTGTGCGATCATTGTTTTAGTGTTCTGTTTGCCCTTTCGGTTGGGTTTTCTTGTGGTGTGTAGGGTGCCGTGAATATATGCGTTACTCCCCATGATTTCATTACCTGTTGCGTCTTTTTGCTGGTAAACTGAACTCCGTTGTCGAGATCAGCTGTTTGGGTGCTCCTCCCCTTGACAGTATTTTTCCCGGAACGCCTTTATGAGGGAGTCAGCTGTTGCCTGTCGGGCTGGTGTAACCTCTACCCATTTGGAAAATGTATCGATGAATACTATCATTACCGTATTGCCATGCGATGTTCTCGGTAGGGGCCCTACGAAATCTACGCATATTGTTTCCCAGGGTGCGTCTGCGATCCTTGTTAACATTTTTCCGGCCGCTGCCTGCTGTGATACTTTGAACATCTGGCAACTCTCGCATGATCGCACGAATCTTGTTACATCCTTGCTTAAGCCTGGCCAGAAATATCGTTGTCTAATTCGATATTTTGTCCGTCTAATGCCTAGATGCCCAGCCGTTGGGTTCGAGTGATTTTCTGGCAATACCCTGTCTCGGTCTTGTTTTGCCACACACAATTTCCATGGCTGGTCATCTTCGTCTGTCTGGCTTGGGATATGCCTGTAAAGCTGATCCTGTTTTATAACGTAGTCGGGTGTTTCTTTTGGAGTTGTGGTTACCTGCTTCCACTTGGCTTGGTACCATGCGCATGGTAAGCGGGATAGCCCGTCCGCCACTGCGTTCAATTTTCCTTTCCGGTATCTTATTTCGAATGTGAATGGCTGTAGTCCCAACGCCCACCTTGCTACTCTTCCTGATGGGCTTTCGATGGAATTCAGCCATTTTAGTGCCAGATGATCTGTGACTACTATAAATTTGTACCCCTCTAAGTACATTTTCATTTTATGGATGCTCCAGTAAATGGCGAGGCATTCCTTCTCGGTTGCTGAGTATCTTGTTTCTTCGCTTTTTAGTTTCCGGCTGGCGTATGCTATTACGTGCTCCCCGTCGGCATCTTCCTGCGTTAATACTGCTCCGATTCCGCAGTCGCTTGCGTCGGTCTGCAGGATGAATTGTTTGCTGAAATCCGGGCATGCTAGGACTGGTGCTTCCGTCAGGCAAAGTTTTAGGTCGTCGAAAGCGCGTTGATGCGTCTCCTCCCATGCAAATTTTTGCCCCTTTTTCAGCAAGTCCTGTAATACTTTTGCACGTTCTGTGAAGGTTGGTACAAATCTTCGATACCACGATGCTAGTCCCAGGAAGCTATGTAGCTGTTTCAGGGTTGTCGGTGCCGCCAATTCTTTAACCGCTGCTATTTTGTCCGGGTCTGTATGTATTCCCTCCTCGCTTACCATATGTCCTAGGTATTTCAGCTTCTTCTGAAAGAAATGACATTTTTCTGGATTTATTCGTAGTTTTGCCTTCCGTAACCGTGCTAAGACCTCTTGGAGCTTAAGTCGGTGTTCCTCCTTCGTCCGCCCGATCACGACGATGTCGTCCAGGTACGCGAAGGCGAACGGTTCCATATCCGGTCCGATTACTGCGTCCAAAGCTCTTTGGAATGTTGCCGGCGCTGTCGTTAATCCGAATGGCATTACTTTCCACTGAAATAATCCCGTCCCGGGGCAGTAAACGCGGTATATTGCCTGCTTTGTTTTTCCATCGGGATTTTGCCAGTATCCGGATTTTAGGTCTAGCGTGCTTATATATTTTGCCTCCCTGAGTTGGTTTAGGATAAAATCCATTCGCGGCATCGGGTATGCGTCCTTCTCTGTTTTCTCGTTTAGCAGCCTATAGTCTATGCAGAGTCTACATTCATCTGTTTTCTTTTTACTAAGACTACCGGTGCGCTGTATGGGCTTCTTGATGGTTCTATTAGGTCTTGTCTGATTAGCTCGTCGATTTCTTTGTTAATTATTTCCATTTGTGCTGGGTTTCTTGGGTAATATCGTTGCTTAATTGGCCTATCATCCCTTAAGTATAATCTATGTGTTGTTATATTACTTACTCCTTGTATTGTCTCGAATTTTTGTATTTCTTTTTCGTGATCCATTCTTCTATGTCCTCGTCGACCGGCTCTGGTTGTGTTGTTCCTGCTTTTTCCCTTTTTACATTCGGGGTTGCCATCTCGCTTATCATTACTGTGGCTTCTCCACATGTTTTTGTCCCCGCGTCTCTCAGAAAACTCATCCCTAATATCGGGGTATCTGGGATTCCGGTCATGACTAGGAATGACTGCATGGTTTCGCGTCCTCCCAGCTCCACTTTTGTTTCGAAACATTTTGTTGTTCGCCGTGTGCTGCCATCTGCTAGTCGTATTAGTCTTGATTCTGTTTTTTCTACTCCTTCTAGTTGCAGTCTCTTGGCCGTGTGTTCGTGGTCTGTGACCTGTTTTGTTAACTCCTCCAGGAATCGCGGGGATAAGAAGTTTCCCTTCAATCCGTCCTTTGCTTCTTCCCATGTGTTGATCGGCGCTGGTTTCGTATGCCACCAGTCTAGTGCGCTGTCCTCCAAGATAATCGGCATTGCAAACACCAGGTGATCCAGTTCTATCCCGTATGTTTTTGCTAATTCCTCCATTCGGCTTATAAACTCCAGCACTTGACTTTTCCCTGCAAACGTTAGGTCCCATTTGCGGATCTTGTCTATCATGGCTATTGCTTCGGGTGAACCTTTTTTTATTTGCTTCGGAAAAGAGATTTTTTCCTTGCAGTTTTTGGTTCCGCTTGTTGCTCTTCCATTTGTGGTTTGGCTAGCGTTGATTTCGGTGATGTTGCTTTGGTGTTCTCTAGCTGTTGCAGTCTGTCCAAAATCGCTCTGGAGTGATCCGTTCTGTCTGCGAATAGGATCATTGCTTTCCTTGCTAGTTCGGTGCCTTCCGATTTTTCTATTCCAAACTCTTCACAGTAGCTGTTCAGTTCCGACTTTGTTGCTTGTGTAATCCACTGCCGTGCCATCTTGACCATATTAGGGATCTTTACTTTATACTACCACAACCTGCTCGGGCGCCACTGTGACGTCGCTTCGGCCGGGGTATGCTCGCCGTGCCGGGTTCACAGAAATTTGTAGGATTTCTGGCTGTGGTAGCTGGAAAGAGATTCCCTTGTTCAAGAAAAAGAGGCGACTAGCGTGTTTACAGTAAGAAGGGATTGTTTTATTGTTCTTATTAATACAGAGTCCGTTTATAGGTGGGATCGGGATCACTCGTCTTCCTTCGGGGTCTTCCCTCAGAATTGGCTACTCGGCCGCACGTGGCTGTTTGGTGACGTGCTGCGGTAGGTAGTCGTCGCGGGTGTACCCTGGTGGTTCGGGTGAGATCAGGGATGCGGAGGTTTGAACACACTCCGAGTCGAAGTATGGCGCGGAGGTTTAAACACACTCCGAGAGAAAGAAGATCGTTGCGGAGGTTTGGACACACTCCGAGTCGAAGTTTGGTGCGCAGGTTTAAACACACTCCGTGAGAGAAGGTTGGCGCGGAGGTTTGAACACACTCCGAGGAGAAGATCGGTGCGGAGGTTTAAACACACTCCGAGGAGAAGATCGTTGCGGAGGTTTAAACACACCCGGGGAGAATTGGGTGCGGAGGTTTGAACACACTCCGAGAGAGAGAAGATCGTTGCGGAGGTTTAGACACACTCCGAGAGAGAGAAAGATCGGTGCGGAGGTTTAAACACACTCCGAGGAGAAGATCGTTGCGGAGGTTTAAACACACTCCGAGTCGAAGTTTGGTGCGGAGGTTTGAACACACCCGAGGAGAAGATCGTTGCGGAGGTTGAAGCACACTCCGTGGGAGGAGGATTCAGAGGTTGGGACACACTCTGGAGAGGATTCAGAGGTTTGGACACACTCTGGAGAGGATTCAGAGGTTTGAACACACTCTGGGAAGGATTCAGAGGTTTGGACACACTCTGGAGAGGATTCAGAGGTTTGAACACACTCTGGGAAGGATTCAGAGGTTTGGACACACTCTGGAGAGGATTCAGAGGTTTGAACACACTCTGGGAAGGATTCAGAGGTTTGGACACACTCTGGAGAGGATTCAGAGGTTTAAACACACTCTGGATAGGATTTAGAGGTTTGAACACACTCGGGGAGGATTCGGAAGATTCAGAGGTTTGAACACACTCTGAGGTTTGACTCTGGGAAGGATTCAGAGGTTTGGACACACTCTGGGAAGGATTCAGAGGTTTAAACACACTCTGGATAGGATTCAGAGGTTTGAACACACTCTGGGGAGGATTCGGAAGATTTAGAGGTTTAAACACACTCTGGAGGGAAGAAAAGTATTCAGCAGAACGAGTGGAGAGGTTAATGTTACCTGGATCCCAAGTTCCGCTGTCAAAAATTGCTGGGTTGTTACGCCAGGGCTTTCCGAGTTGGACTGCCCCGATTCGATCTGCCGCTCCTCCTTTTATTGCTGGTGGTCAGCTGTTGGTGGCCCCATATGGGCCTAACGCGTTCTCGGTTTGCCATAACGCGTTTTGTCCAGCTGTTAGTGTGACCCTTTTTGTTGGTGATCGTGGGTCACACTGGGGTTTTAACGCGCGCGGGCGTTTTGTTTAAATTTGAACGTTATCGATATTTCTTGATTTGTTATATGTATTGGTATTTATTAATATAAGGAACTTCATGTTTTGTCTGGATATCTTAGTTTCTAGTTATATATATATGAAAAATTAGGAACTTCATTTTTGTCTTAGGTTAGGTGGTTATTTATGTATCAATGTGGCGCCGGCGTTTTTGTGTGGTGGTGCTGGGCGTCACATGATGCTGATCAAGAATATATATACTTTATATGGTCGGAAATTACTCCTTCTCTATATGTTACACACATCCACTTTTACCACAAATACAATATACCCTTTTACTCTTCGAGTACGGGTATAAAAACTATTCTCCCAGCAACAAATGTCGGAAGTCCGCGACATATGCATGAATACGCTCTGGAGATATGTCGCATTTACGTCATTATGGCACACCAGATTTGTTTCAACTGTTTCAATTTGTTTAAACATGATATTCAAAGTGGACAGAAATGAATGGCAAAAACGCGGATTGCCACATGCACATCCTAAGACCGGATAAAATCGACGATGTGATATCTGCGGAAGTTCCTGATATCTGCACATCTAAAAGCTAGTCGACCGCTAGGTGCGTTGCCAACCGTATCTGTACTTGAGCAGATCGGCGGCTCGTCTCCGCCATCAAGAAACGTTTCTGGACCAACTGGTCAAGAAAATACTGACTAAGCCTTCAGCAGAAGCAGAAAATGTCCAAAGACCAACCCAGAGAAAGCCACCATCGTGATAATCCACGAAAACAACATTCCGTCTCAAGCGTGGCTACAAGGCGTCGTTACTTAGGTCTTTTCAGGACAAGATGGACCAGATCTGAACCTAATTCAGCAATCTGGTATATTGTTATTCTCTACGATTCTGCACTTTACAATTTTTTCTATCTGCTTTCTATCTTTATCTATCTATCTTTTTATTTGTTGAATTTAATATTAGAACAATATTGTTTTCAGAATCTGAAATGGAGTTTCCAATGTATACGCCATTTTGAACTTCCTGCTTTAGTATGAATAAATATTATAACTAGAAAGCCCACGCGCTTTTGAATTTGGATGTAATAACATATTTTTTTTATTGAAATGCTTTGTGATAAACAATGTTTATTGTTTTGCCGTCGGTACAATGAATAATTAAGGCTTAGGGCTTGCCTACTCGTGAGCACGCTACAACAAGTTGACCATGTGAAAATACCGGATGTTCCAAACTTAAACCACAAATTGGCAACGACTGTCCTTGTGATTTATTAATAGTCATAGCAAAAAAAAAACGAATGGAAATTTGTTTGTAATCAAATGGAATTCATTCATCGGAATTCTCGGAAATTGTTTGAAATCAAATGGCATGTCAGTCGGAATCATCGGAATTTGTACAAAATTTGGAAACACACTCCGAATCAAGTATTCCTTCGATGACACAAAAGTGAAAAAATTATTTGGAAGCGTTATAAAGCCTAAATTGTCAACGGATGTATGCCATTATCAATGTCTAACAGTTGTCTGGAAAACAAATCTGCTGAAGCATCGTTTTGCAATTGAACACTTTACGTGTTTGTGGTTTCTTTGTGGTCAATCTAAGTGTTTTAACAGAGTGCGATAAATTAGATGTTTTCAAACACGCGTTAATTTCTTCAGCAGCAGTTCCTTGTTTGACTACAGGCAATGTTTGTCTGAAATCACCTGCTAACAATGCACCACCAAACAATCGAATATTTCCACGAATATCTTTCAACTTACGATTAAGCGCCGTGCGACCACCATCCAATAATTCGACGAAGCCAGAGCCAATGCGATTCCACCTTGTGCTCTAATGGTAGCCAAAATAATTGAAACGACAAACTTTTTTCTGGTAACCTCCAGCTGCATCCAAAAAGAACAGTCCACCATGTTGTTCTTCGATAGCTCGCAATATTTGGTCATAAATCGTTCTTTGATTGATATTTAACCTTGGCTTATTATTTTGCTCAATCGCACTAAGTTCGGCACGATCATAGTGTCGTTCAAGCTCCAGTTCTTTATCTTGATTATTTGATTATTACTCTCTTGATTATTAGGATGAGCTGTATAATTCGCATCTGAGTAAAACAATTCTGGCTGACCATGAACGGCTTCTCCGCGTCTTCGCCTTTGAAAAACATTTGACGAAATTCCATGTATAATATCCGGTACTTCAGCGTATAACAATGTTTTCGTAAAATCATCAGCTTGACACATCGCGAAAAATCCAGTTAAAATTATTGGTGGTGGTTGCGCAACTCTTCGCATTGCTTTTTTCGGGTGTGAAAAACGCGTTGAACATTTTCAAGATGAACAGCTAAATACACTACAGTTGGATGCCTATCAACGATTATCCATCGTTGCCCGTTACTGTATCGGAGACCAAATTTTTTGGAAAACGTTTGGAGCATTTCCCTTCAACCATACATGATGAATTCAAATTCAACGCACCACATGGACCGTGATTCATATTTTTGGTGACCACTTAAAACAATTCAGGATTCAGTGTCCGATCTAGAATTTCGGCCGAAATCACATCGTCAATTTAATTAGGCCTTATTTTTTCTATCAGCAAACCCCGTTTCTGCCATTCAATTAAATACATTTAACATTGAACAGACCCAAATGCGCCGCGTTTGAAAATTAAATCCATGAGTGATTACACGTGAAGGTGATGAAAATCGAACGTAACGGCGAACGTATGACATCGCATCTTTCGCGTACTCAAACATATGACGTGGACTTCCAACATACGATGACGGTAATATTATCATAGTTCCAACGTTTTATGCATTTGTATAACATCGTTGTTAATAGCATCACGCAAATGAATATGCTCTTCGGAACGTAATTTGACTTGGTTGAATCGCAGAAAATTCCATCGATCCGATTCAATTTTTTGTATACTTGTCAACAATATACTGGTGGAACAGTGCTTTACACCTCAATATGTGGTTGCCTTGATTATGTCGTATCTGCAGCCTGTATGCGTAATAATTCATAGCACTAACTTTCTTTGTTACTGCTCTACTTACAATTGAATTAAATTAAATTAAAATTAAAATAGATATCAATCATAAATTATTCATCAATTTACCGTTTACTGGTTTATCATTTTAATTTAGAAAAGATAGCCATCTTTGCCGCTCCAAAACAATATCGCATATTGTATCGCACCAAATATGACTATTACCACTTCGTTAACTGTTTGTGCATTGAAACGCCTTGTATGTTGGCCAACCGGTGCTTCATCAGCTCGAATAACAATTTTATGATCGTCCGATGGCATTCGATCAAGTGACGTTTTGAACAACTGAACCAATTCGTTATGCTCATGGAACATATCTAGCAAATCGAAAATAATTTTTCTCCGCGTGTTGGTAATAATGGCACACCGACGATCAGCTTCGTCTTCCGCGTTCCCGATAAAATATAATTGCACAAATTAGTGGTCTTATAATTTGCCTATGAGAAGCGTAATCGGTGACACTATTGTTCGCGAACGCAACACTTTGTAGATTTTGTATATCCCGTCGTTTATGTGTAGTTGTTGTTGGTTATTATTTATTATTGGTTATTATTAGTTATTATTGGTTTAAACACACATTTTTAAAAGCAACAAATATACTTATACAAATTGCAATTTTTTCAGAAAACAATTTTTCACACAAAAAGTTATAAAAAAACAAAATCTATCATAAAACTTTCTGTTACAGAATGACACCAAATGAAATGAAATAGGCGTTCAATCACACATTTCTAGACGAAATTTGAGACGAGTCTAACAGTTTTCTGGAAAACAAATCTTCTGATTTCATCGTTTTGCAATTGAACACGTACATATGTAGTCAATCTAAGTGTTTGCACAGAGTGCCACAAATGTTTACAAACACTCATTAATTTCATCAGCAGCAGTTTTTACATGCATAGGTTAGGTTAGGTTAGGTTGTAGTGGCTGTCGGCAGCAATTATCCCATTCGGCTGCGCTAATGAAATTCGCTATCTTTCTGGGACAAATATTGCACATCAGTGATATGTCTGTGAAAAAGGGCGAGCCCAAGTCTTGTAACCTTCTTCTACTGAGAGCCGGGCAGGAGCAGAACAGGTGCTCCACTGTTTCCTCCTCTTCCTCATCTCTACAGTTGCGGCAGTAATCATTATATAGGGCTACCATCCTTCTGGAATGGGTTCCTATTAGCCAGTGTCCCGTGAGGGATCGAATGACAGTGCTGCACCTTTTTCTGCTGAGCTTACATAACTCAGTGGTGCACTTCTTGTTTATAGTTGGCCACGTTTGTCGCGTGATGCGACATCGTGGTGTGTTTTGCCACCGACTGTCGTCTAGTCGCATGAACTGCTCTTTTATAATGAGCTTGCAGGTGGCCATAGGCATACATTTATCCTCCTTGTCGTGGAGAAAGGAGGTGGTAGTGCCAGCTCTGGCCAGTTCATCTGCTATGCAGTTACCTTCAATGTCCTGGTGACCCGGGACCTATATCAGGCTAATAGAAACTGCTGAGCCATCTCGTAAAGAGATTTGCGGCATTTTGCTACGGTGACCGAGTTCGATCTAATCGCATTTAGTGATTTGATCGCTGCTTGGCTATCACTGTAGATGTTTATACGGGTTGCCGAAAAGGCAACTGTTTGAATGCAAATCAGATCTTCCCAGATTGCTGTGACTTCCGCTTGGAAGACACTGCAGTGATCCGGAATCCTGAAGGAGTGCCTTATGTTTAGTTGCTCGGAGTAGATACCTCCTCCTTCGTTATTGTCCATTTTGGAGCCATCCGTGAAGATTTGTATGGCTCCATCAGGACCCGGAGTTCCCTCAAGCCAGCTATCACGGTGAGGGATATTTATTTCAAAGGGAGTTTCTGTATACTCCCTCGGAATGCAGTAGTCCGTTTTTGTGGAGACGTTGTTGTTTTCGTTTAGAATGGATGAGTGTCCCATATTTTGCGGTACCCATTGGTCAGAGTCTCTAAGACGAATTGCTGCCTGAGTGCCTGAGCCTTACCTGCAAGGTCAGGACTCTGGAGGCACAGGATAGCGCTTAGCGCATCATTCGGTGTGGTGCGAAGTGCTCCACTGATGCAGCATGCGGCAGTTCTTTGTACCTTGCCGAGCGTTTTGGTGATGGACTTTTTTCATAGGTCCGGTCACCACACCGTGGTTCCGTACTATTGCTAGATATATCCATTCGACTATACTTGGGTTACTGCCCCACATTAGACCAATGGCTTTCTTGCAGGTGTAGAGGCCTTCTTCACTCTTTCTTTGATGTTTTGGTTCCAGTTGAGCTTGCTGTCAATTACCAACCCCAGGTAACTGGCACTATCGCTTCGCATTCTTTAAGCATTGGATGGTTGAGGGGCGAAATCTTGTATTTACGTGAAAATAATACAAGTTTCGTTTTCAAGGAATTTACTCCCGATTTTGTCCAATCTTACAATTTCGCGAGCTTTGCTGACATTAGGTCGCAGAGTGTTTGAGGGAATTTTCCCAAGAAGATTAAAGCAACGTCATCCGCGTATGCCACCGCTTTACAGCCCAACCGATCGATAAGCGTCGTCAAGTGATCATCCACCCTCAGTCTCGTCACACCTTCCGTGGTGGCTCTTGGTATGACATTACTGCAGGCTCCTTAGATATCGAGAAAGGCAATTAGAGAATATTCCTTTGAATAAAGGGATTTTTCCACCGAAGTGATTACTTCGTGAAAAGTCGTTTCTGTGAATTTACCTTTCCTTTAGGCATATTGTGCGTCTGAAAGCATCTTTGGATTTATCGTAGTCCTTAGATGTAGTCCGACTAGTCTCTCAAATGTCTTGAGCAGAAAGGACGACAGACTGATTGGTCTGAAGTCTTTTGCGGTGGAGAGCGAGGATTTTTACGCTTTAGGAATAAAGACAATCTTTGCCATACAATCTTTCCATGCGTCCGGAATTTTCCCCACTATGAGTATCATGGAAAATATACTTTGAAGCCAGTTGGTTGCCATGTTTCCTGCTTTTTGTAATTGGGTTAGGATAATCTTGTCATGGCCTGGTGATTTAAGCGGGTTGATATCTGTTTACTGCCCAGCTGATGTTCCGTTTCGAGAGGATGTGTGCCATCGAGGTGACCGAGCCTTCTATAGGTGAGTAGGTCGGCTCAATGGTTGTGCACCCGGAAAGTGAGTGTCTAGTAAGATGTGTAGGAACTCCTCACTGGAGCTAGTTCACGTACCATCGTTACGCTTAAGGACTCCCACCGAGGTGGTAGTTTTTGAAAGAATCTTACGCAGCTTTGCTGCTTCTGATGTTTCCTCTATTTCTGTGCAAAATTTTTTGCCACGAGGCTCTTTTTTTTGCCTTTCTTGTTTCGTTTTTTGTAGAGGGCTAGACTATGTTTGTAGTCTTTCCAGTGTACCTCCTCGTTGGCGCTTTTGGCTCTGTTGAAGAGAGCCCTGCTACTCTTACGTATGATATCTATTTGTTTTGACCACCATGGGGGTTTCTTTTTCCCCCCCTCGGTTTTGGTGCGGGGCATGCTGCCTTAAATGACTTGTTGCATGCTTCCGTGAATGTGTCCACTAGACGATTTATGTCATCTTGAGTGTCCGGGCACCGTGGTGCCATGATGGGGAGCAGTTCCTCCATTTTTTTACTATATCTATCCCTGTTGGCTTTCCTGAGATTGATGAAGTCAATTGGTTTTGGGCACTCGAGTCTCATTATTGTCTCGATGTACCTGTGGTCAGAGAAGGAATGGTCCTCTAGGACTTTCCAGCTCTCGATTAAGCCTGACATTTTGTGGGACACTAGAGTGAGGTCAATGACCTCCTGTCGGTTCTTTATACTGAATGTGAGGTCGTTACCCCGATTACAAATTAACATATAAGAGACAAGGATAAAGCTTAATAGTGACTCACCCCTTGCATTTGTGTCCGAGCTCTCCGATTGTGTGTGATGAGCGTTGGGATCGCAGCCTATTAAAAGGCCTATGTCCGAACTTTCGCTTTTCGCTGGTTAGCGCGCGTATCAGTTCTCCTGGAGGATCCCTTTCCTCGTGCGCCATGTAGGACGACAAAAACCTCAGGTGTGTCCCTTGCAGCTCTAGGATAACTGCCGTGTTGTCGCTAAAGTTATGGAGCAGAAGGATGTTAGGGTGCTTTCTAGCAAGAATACAGGTGCGAATTTTACCTTCGTTTTGAGCAGCGATTAGCTTGTACTCCTTAGTCGCTAATCGACAGATCTTGTCTCCTACTACCCAAGGCTCCTGGATTAGGAATAAATCTGCTCCGCTCTCGTCCAAGCGGAGTAGTAGGGCAGCTGCTGCTGCTTTACAGTGCTGGAGATTGATTTGAAGTACCCGTAGGATCATCATCAGGTTTCTCCACCACTGTAATATCGGCGTCGGTGTCGTCGACGATATCGTCGTCCTCCCGACACATGGCCTCGAAGTCCTGCATGAGCATAGTAGCTGAGGAGTAGCCGTCTAGCTCCGGCTCCAGCTCGCAGTCGGGTCCTTCGATCTCCGAGGCAGCGTCCTGCTCGACTGGGTTGTCGACAGGACGCGCTTTTATACCCGTACTCATTCAGTACATATGTGATTTATGTGGAATTTTCTAATGTTTTATCAGTTTTTACATTTTACACTTTTTTGCTACATCTGTCATCTACATCTGCATCACTTCTCACAACAAAACACTGCACGAGGATGAATGTGTGAGCAGTGGGCGAGCGACAGAGAGAGAATCTTTAGCGACTATCATCACCATAAATGACTTACTCTGCAAGGGGAAGGGGGAAATCGCTGCGAAAAATTCATTTGATCATTGTGGCTACAATAATGATCCGATCTGAACCAAATTCGGGAAACCGGTAGATATGATCATTCCCTACGATACTGCATTTTTCATTTTTTCCTATCTTCAAAATTGTGGAGTTTCATCTTTTGGGTGGGCGGAAGGGGGCGTGGCGAAATTTTGAAATACACTTGTCTTGATTTGGTATCACAGGAGTGTGGACAGAAGGATTGGTTGCTCTAGCTCTTACATGACATCCAGGCTACACAAAATCGACTCGTTGTTGAGTGAGTGCGAAAGAGAGGGAATGATCTTTTTCGAAATGGTTTTCTCTATTATGGCTATACTAATGATCCGATCGTATTCAGATTTGGAAATCTGATTGATATGGTTTTTCTCTATGATTCTGCATTTTTATTTTTTTGTAATTTTCAAAATTGTGGACGCCACAGAAGGGCGCCTTTTGTGGGGGCGGAAATGGGCGGGGCGAAATTTCGAAACACTTTTCTAGGAGTGAGATAACACATCAGTGTGGAAACAAAATATGGTTTTGCTAGTTCCTATGGGCGATAAACAAGACGGACGGACGGACAGACATGGCTATATCGACTCGGCTATTGATGCTGATCAAGAATATATATACTTTATATGGTCGGAAATTATTCCTTCTCTATGTTACACACATCCACTTTTACCACAATAACATTGAAATTATAATAGTTAAACTTTGCTTTCCCTCTTGTAATCTCTTTATATCCTGTTCCGGAAGATCTGGTCAGGGATTTTATCTTCTCTAAACATTGATGAATCCTCAGGTCTGTTAGTTACTAAATTTAACTTTAAAGTTAAGCGTAATATATCTTCTTTCAAAAATCTTGTCTCTGAAATACATGTCAATAGTGTGCTCGATCCCTCTTTCTGGCCGGTACATACTATTTGTCTTGTGTTTACCAATCGTTCTCCTAGTCCTTAACTCCTTGTGGGTGTCCTTACAACTACATCTTCGTGTGCAAGAACTTCTGTCTGTCCTACAACATCTCCGGCAGTCTTAAATTCGGCTCAAAAAACTGATTTCTCTAAAGATAACTTATCAGAATGTCCGCGGGTTGTGCAGTAAGCTCAACCAATTATATACTGACAGTGCATCTTTTTGAGACTGATGTAATCGCTTTCTCTCAAATCTGGCCCAACCCTTCTATTTATAATTCTGAGATCTTCATAGATAAATTTAATATTTATCGGACAGATCGTCCATCTCGCGGTGGTGGTGTCCTTGTGGCGGTACGTTCAGACATACCATCCCAACTCTATTCGGTTGAAGAGCGATATAACATCGAATTTGTAGTAGTTTAACTCAGCTTTCCCTCTTGTAATCTCTTTATATCCTGTTCCTATATTCCGCCGTCCTCTGAATTCTCTACATACATATATGCGTCATGTTTCCCTTGTTTAGTCTGTTTCGTCTTAACTTAAGGATTCGGATTGTCTTATTGTTCCTGGGGACTTTCATCTACCAAATATCTCTTGGTCTCCCTCTGTTGACTCCAACTTTATGTTCCCATCTGCTCAGCATGATTTTATTGATTCTTTGTCCGATACTTCATTGGTTCAGGTTAATGCTGTATCCAATAATTTGGGTAGGCTTCTTCATCTTGTCTTTACTTCCGACGTCTCGACACCAAGCCGAAGCCTGTTACGTGCGGATCCCTGGCAGATACGCAGAACCGACCGAGGGGCTCTGCCGAATGACGCGCGACACGTGTACCGAAACCGACCGCGAACATGCAGGAAAGATAGGTAATATTCAAGGAAAAATTAAAGCTAAACACAACACTAAACATGCAAAGTTACAAAAGAATATTACTAATTACGGGCAAGCTATGTCAGTCTTAGTGATTTAAGTAGAGAAAGTGATTTAGTAGTCGTATTACATGGTAGAACAAATTATAATCCGAGCATAAGATCCGAAACGGTTCATGCAAGGAATAATTCGATCTACAAAGTGGAAGGTGCAAAGGAATACGATTTCTAGAGGATCTAATAGGAATCGTGAAGTTTATGCGGCTCAACAAGTCACGGCTGTCGAAGCCACCCCTGATCAAGTTGTGCATGAAAATCACACCAAGCATTTTTCTACGATTAAGTAAGGATGGTAGGTCTAGTAAGAGACACGACGTTTAAACACGACGTTTTTTAACCAATTTTGTGCGGCGGGTAATTGTGTTTTGTTATTGCTTACAGTAATTAAGAAAATACATTTGGCCGCTCTTTAGCTTTTGTCTAGCAACTCTCTCACTCTATCACCCAAACTAACTGTTCTTTCTCTCTCGCTTATAAACCTTTTGTGCAGTAGCTCTCTCACTTACAAGCTGTTGCAGTAGTTCTCTCTCTTTTTTTCCATTTCTTCTTTAAGCATAGCTTTTAGAAACTGCTTGCACTGTGGTCTGATTGCTATTTGTTTTGATCTTTCTTTTTTTTTGTTATTGAAAAAAAAAAATTTCAAATTAATTATGGAATTTTCTGTGGTCTGCTCAAAAAACCTGCAAGAAGCAGATCACTGACGATCAGCCGAACATACCTTGCTGGCTTTGCGACAGCGTAGTGCACGCAAAGTGTGCAGGTATTTCTGGCCGTGTGGGTGATGCCATCTCACAACGCAACGGCTTGCATTATAGTTGCGAGGATTGCCGTGCGGTAGAAAGCGAAATGCGCTCGTTTATGAGGCAGACGAGGAGTGGCTTTTAAGGAGCTGATCGTGGGCTTTAAAAGCAATACGATCGGCTCTTAGCCATGGACACTCAGTTCAGCAGTTTACAGCTGTTGGCTGAGTCTCCGCGGCGCAAGAACTCCACTCCACGGGACTTGCAATTGCCAACTGCCTCGCGCCCGCCGGCATCTGAAAAACTAACTCCGACCACTACGTCAGTGCAGCAGTTGATTTCGTTTGCCATTCCAAGCGGGGCAACGATCGCTGCTGGTGATGCAGATTCGGTAGCCGAATGCATCGTCTCTGAGAACATGCAGCCGACTGTAGCGTCCGTGTCCGTAGAGTCCGTACCAAACTCCATAGCCATCCCATCGATTACGAACCCACCAGTTGTTGAACGTCCGGGACCGCCGGATATTGCCATCACAGGTACCGCACCTGTGGTGCCAAAACCATTGGTGGGTGTCCCACCAAAGCGACAAGTTTTTGTCTCTCGGCTTGCCCCTGATCTTACATCTAATGACATCTAATGATGGCCTTTAAAGTAGTGTAATAATGTTGGTTTCAAACCAATTAATCATTTTTAATTTGACAGGTGGGGGTGGGGGGTGATTAATGATCGGTAAAAGTGACAGGTGGGGGTGGGGGAGGTAGTGATTGATCGTTAATTATGGTAAAAAGTGACAGGTGGGAGGTGGGGGAGGGTAATTAACGATCGTTAATTACGGTAAAAAGGGTTACATTCCTATGTTGATAGCCGCAGGCGGTTTTTCGTGACCTAGATAAATAAAAGGTTCATCTCTGTCCCACCCGAAGGCGTTTTCGTGACCTAGATAAATAAAAGGTTCATCTCTGTCCCACCCGAAGGCGTTTTCGTGACCTAGATTAATAAAAAGGTTCATCATTATTTGTAGCCCCCAGGCGTTTTGACTATCAGCTACTCTGGGTTACATTACTATGGTATTAGGTGGGGAGGGGTTATTAATGACCCATAAATATCAAAAGGGTTCACATGCTCATGCGTAAGTGGTTCACACGGTGATAGGTGGCGGGGGGTAATTAATGACCAATGTGCTTGCACGATCATGTTTACACACACCTTATTAACGATACAGGGACGGGCTAGTATCAATAGGGCACACGCGCTCATGCGTAAGTGGTTCACTGGATTGTGGGAGGGGAGTGTGCTTGCACGATCATGTTTCTCATGCGTGCACATGCGTAACGGTGGTAAAGTAGCTATCATCGCCATCGGTGGTTTTGTTTAACAGGTTCTCTTGTGTGTCTAAAGATATTAATTGATTGATTGTGCATGGCTAAAGAGTGGGTAATACAGAAATGTGTGGAAGATGTGTACCTTGGTGGTTTTGTTTAACAGATACTCTTGTGTGTCTGAAGATATTAATTGATTGATTGTTTATGGCTAAAGAGTTAGTAATAAAGAAATGTGTTGAAGATGTGTACCTTTGTTTACACTCACGCACACACACTCACACCTGATCACTAACATCCCAGATAACCAGAGATCTTAGAGGTTAGATGAGATGGCACGTCACTAGATTGCTAGGGAGGGAGGGAAGAGAGGGGGTGTGTGTATTTGGTGCAACCTGTTTTTTGGCTTTTGCTACGCATTCAAAAGGAAAGAAGGTAAGAACAAAAATGCAATAGATTTTTTTTGTTTTTTTGTTTTGTTTTTAGACAAGTATTCGTTTATTTAGAGAATTGTATTACAACTGGTTTTGTATTTCATCAGATATGTTTATGTATGTATGTATGTATGCATGTGTGTGTGTGTATCTATTTTCTAGTTTTTGTAATCAAACGTTTATATAACTTGTAATATTTTGAAATTAAATCCTTAGCATTTGCCCGATCTCTTGCAATGTGGTGGCAGCTACACACTAAATTGCTAGGGAGGGAGGGATTTCCCCGCACAGAATACCTTTTGTTAGGTAGTCAAAGAACGTTCTATCGTATATTTTATTCAGATTCAAGGTCAAATATACCATCGAGCTGGCTCTTTGTTACCTTTCGAGAACGCATACCACCCATTTTGGCAATTATATTTTATCGGGAACGCGGAAGACGAAGCTGATAGTCGGTGTGCCATTATTACCAACACGCGAAAAAATGGTTTTCGATTTGCAAGATATGTTCCATGAGCATAACGAATTGGTTCAGTTATTCAAAACTTCTCCTGATTGAATGCCATCGGACGATCATAAAATAAAATATTCGAGCTGATAAAACATAAAACACCGGGTGGCCAACATGCAAGGCGTATCAATGTACAAACAGTTGACGAAGTGGTAATAGTCATAGTTGGTGACCAATATAATAATCGTGACATTGTGCTTCATCGTAGAAATGAGCAACTTGACCGTGTATCCAAGACTCATCGCTGTTATGATTCATTACAATATCAGATATTGTTTTGGAGCGGCCAAGATGGCTATCATTTCAACATTAAAATTATAAATTCAGTTAACGGTAAATTGATGAATAATTTATGATTGATTTATATTTTAATTGAAATTAAATTTAGTTGAATTGTATGTCGAGAAGGAAAAAAGAAAGTTAGTGCTATGAATTATTACGCATACAGGCTGTAGATACCACACAATCCAGACAACCACACATTGAAGTGTCCAGCACTTTTTCACCAGTATATTGTTGACATGTATGCACAAATTTGATCGGAACTTTTGAATTTCCTTCGATTCAACCAAACCAAAAATACGTTCCAAAGAGTATGTATGTTAATTTGCGTGATGCTATTTACATCGATGGAACTGCACAAAACGTTGGAAGTATGATAATATTACCGTCATCGTATGGTTGAAGGGAAACGCTCCAAACGTTTTCCAAAAAAATTTGACCTCCGATATAGTAACGGGCAACAATGGATATTCCGAATATCAGCATCGATCAACTGAAGATAATGGTCATTCGGTAAGTTTGAGAGTTCAAAATCAAGATTCGGAAATTGATAATCGTTGGGTTGTGCGATATATTTAAAGATTTATAAAGCGCAAATAAACGTAGAGGTCTGCATTTCAGTTCAATCTATTAAATACATTTGCAAGTACATTCACAAAGGAAGTGATATGGCTGTTTTGGAGCAGTTGCTAATGTTACCGATGAAATCACTCAATTTCAAATGGGCAGATACATCAGAAACATCACATGATAGGCATCCAACTGTAGTTCATTTAGCTGTTCATCTTGAAAATGGTCAACGCGTTTTTTTTTCACACCCGGAAATGCAATGCGAAGAGCTGCGCAACCACCTGCACCAACTTTAACTGCATTTTTTGCGTTGTGTCAAGCAGATGATTTTGCGAAAACATTGCTTTACGCTGAAGTACCCGAATATTATACGTGGAATAATTCGTCAAAGGTTTTTCAAAGGCGAAGACGCGGAGAAGCCGCTTATGGTCAGCCAAAAATTGTTTCACTCAGATTCGATAGGACGAATTTAAACAGTTCATCCTAGTAATCAATCCTAATATTATTTGCTATTGTTGATAATAAATGTTCGTGGACCAACATCATTTGAATCTATTCGAACTGTTGATGAAGAATTGTGTGGGACGTATCGCAAAGCATGCGAACGATTGAATTTGCTTGAGAATGACATGCATTGGGATCTTACACTTGAAGATGCAGTATTGTCATCAAGTCCACATCAAATTCGGACACTTTTCGCAATTATTATTGCCACGTGCAGTCCAGCAAAGCCAACTAAATTGTAGCAAAAACATTAAAATCATTTGTCAGAGGATTTTTTCGATTGCGCCGTCAAACGGGTGATATAAACCAGGACTATACGCCGGAAATTTACAACGAAGCATTGATCGCTATTGAATACCTTTGCTTGATAATGGCATGCAAAGCATTAGCTCAATTAGGTATGACAGCGCCTAATCGTAAAATACAAGACCTTTTCAACAAAGAACTGGAGCGTGAACAACAGTATGATCGTGCCGAGCTTAATGCGTTTGTGCAAAACAATGAGCCAATGTTAGATATCAATCAAAGAACGGATTACGACCAATTATTGCGAGCTATCGAAGAACAACATGGTGGACTGTTCTTTTTGGATGCAGCTGGAGGTACCGGAAAAACGTTTGTAATTTCGAATTTTTGGCTTCCATCCGAGCACAAGGTAGAATCGCATTGGCTCTGGCTTCGTCAGGCATCGCTGCCCTTAAGTTGCCCTTGAACATGCAGGCTGACGATAATCCTACATGCAACATTTCAAAAAGATCTGCAATGGCGAGAGTGCAGCAGCAATGCTCTCTTATTGTATGGGATGTACTATGGCAAACAAGAAGTCACTGGAAGCACTAAATCGTACGTTGAAAGATATTCGTGGAGATAATCGATTGGTTGGTGGTGCATTGATATTGTTAGCAGGTGATTTCAGACAAGTCAAACAAGGAACTGCTGCTGATGAAATTAATGCGTGTTTGAAAACATCTAATTTGTGGCAGTCTGTAAAAACACTTAGATTGACTACAAATGTACGTGTTCAATTGCAAAATGATGCTTCAGCAGATTTGTTTTCCAGTCAACTGACTCTTAATGTAAGGAATACTTCGAAGGAATACTTGATTTAGAGTGTGTTTCCAAATCTGTACTATAAATTTGTAGAAAAAAATCTGGGTGTATGCATCTCAAATTTGGTCTAAAAATGTGTGTTTAAACGTCTATTTCATTTCATTTTGTGTCATTCTGTAACAGAACATTTTATGATATTTTTTTTTTTTTTTTTTGAACTTTTTATGTGAAACATTGTTTTCTGAAAAATTGTAATAATATAAAAAAAGGTCGGGTTTTCCTTTTGACGCAATAACTACAGAACGCACGAACCAATTTCCACGGTTTTGCATTCGTTGGAAAGGTCTCGGGCTCCGTGCGGTTTATAGCAAAGAAAATTCACGAAAAATTTCAACAGAAAAGCGGGAAAATGCATTTGTATTATCTACTATATACTACATACAGCGCCATCTCTGATACATTGCATGTACTACAAACCAATATTTTAAGTAGGCGCCGGTGCGTGATACATTGTTTGACAGCTACTCATTGTTCTCTGCTCAGTTAATTTCATGTAACAAACAGGTATTGTGTTCACTGTGAAATCGAAATTAAAAAAAAATTATTCGTTTCCTCATATTTCAATTGGAAACCATCAAATCAATGACGTGTATTGTGAAAATTGTTATTCAATTTGAACATCAGGCATTTGTCTTTAAGGTGGTAAGTTGAACTGTGTAAATTATGTGGATCGTGCATTTGAGGTTAATTCACCACTCTGTCCACAGTCCAAAATGCCTAAAGGACGACGTGCGAACATCGGCCGCCGCACAAGACATGCAAGCCAGCAACAAGTGCAATCACAGAACTTAAGCGAAGAAAGACAAAATATAATAAGAGAAAATTCCCGATTGGGACAACGCGTGAGGACACGAGGTCATTGGTATCATACAATCGCTTGGCATTCCAATATGATACCACTGCGAACTACAGTGATGATGAAAATTTAGATAATGGACCAATGACGACTATATGCCGATATTGCAATGCGTTAAAGTTAAAAAAGAGAAACGGCTGGATTGTGCTGCGCAAGTGGAAAAGTCAAACTGGATCCATTACTTACACCACCACAGCCACTGAAACCATTGTTCGATGGAAGTGATCCCGATTCCAGCCATTTTCTTCAACACATCCTTGAATACAATAACTGCTTTCGCCATGTCTTTCTTTGGAGCTAATATCATTCGAGAAGGCGGCTTCATTCCGACTTGCAAAGTAAAAAGATACAACACACATAACCCCAATCACTCACACCAACACAATGAATTGTGTTGTGTACACCATCACACGATCAGAAGTTACACCGTATTCTTCAACAATTGATTGTTTGCAATTAACGATACAATGGTGCCAACACCAGATGAACCGCATCAATTTCTGCAAATATATTTCATTTCGTCGATGGTGGATCAGCTGAATGTGCGGTGCAATATACAGGGAACACAACAGTTAAAGAGACGAATTATTGAACAGTTGCAAGCATTTTTTCACGCTAATAATGCTGTGAATAATAATACTGGTGGTCTTTTCTTCCTGGACGCACCTGGAGGAACAGGGAAAAAATTTGTCATTTCATTGATTTTGGCCACTATTCGATCAAGATGTGACATAGCTTTGGCGTTAGCATCATCTGGAATTGCGCACATTCTGCGCTTAAGTTGCCAGTCAACTTAAACAAAATTGATACTCCAACATGCAATATTTCCCGATCCAGTGCATTGGGAAAAATGTTGATGCAATGCAAGCTCATTGTTTGGGATGAGTGCACAAAGGCACATAAGAAATCACTTGAAGCACTTAACTTCACACTGAAGGATCTTCGGCGAAATAACAACATCTTTGGCGGCTTGATGAAATTATTGGCAGGCGATTTCAGGCAGACGTTGCCAGTAATTCCCCGTGGAACGCCTGCTGATGAATTGAATGCTTGCCTGAAGGCATCACCTTTATGGAATAACGTAAAACATTATCGCTAACCACTAATATGAGAGTTCAACTTCAAAATGATCAAAGTGCTGCACAATTTTCCAACAATTGTTAGCTGTTGGAAATGGAAAAGACCCAGTTGATGCGAAATCTGGATTAATTACTCTTACCAACGATTTTTGCCGATTTGCAGACTCTCAATTAGCTCTTATTGCAATTGCAATTATTGAATTATCAGAATTATGCTTGGTTAAGTCAACGAGCAATTCTTGCCGCAAAGAATAATGATGTATACACGCACTGAATTTCACAATTCAATCAAAAATTGCTGGCGATTTGGTGACATACAAATCCGTTGATTCCATAACAAATCCCGATGATGTAGTAAATTATCCAACAGAGTTTTTGAACTCTCTGGAGTTACCAGGATTTCCACCACATAACTTGCAACTCAAAGTTGGTACAGTTATTATGATATTGCGTAATTTGAATCCACCGCGACTTTGCAACGGTACTCGACTTTCGGTAAAAAGACTTATGTCGAATTTGATTGAGGCAACCATTATTAACGGAAAGTACGCAGGTGAAAATGTATGTATTCCTCGAATACCAATGATTCCGACTAATCTTCCGTTTGACTTCAATCGATTGCAATTTCCAGTTCGCCTTGCGTTCGCAATGACAATTAATAAGTAGCAAGGCAAATCGTTTTGTGTGTGCGGGATAAATTTAGAAAAATCATTGTTTTTCACATGGACATTTGGGAAACCATCCGCTTTGTTTGTGTTAACGTCAGACCAAAGAAAAAAAAAAAATGTGGTTTACCAAAGTGCACTTCAATGAAACGGATAATTTGCGAACACGTATAACGCTTTGATTCAGTATTTACTTTGGATTCACTTTCATTTACTTAGAGAAGTTCAACTAAATAACACTTCATTTTTGTAATCGAAATGAACTCATTACTGTTGTGAAATGAAATAAAATTTTTTTTTCCTTTTCAAATATAAAACAAACAAAAATTGTTCTTCATCTTTTAATCACCAAACGAATTGTTACATAAAACGAAGCCATCTGGTGGCGAAACGGAGTTCGCCGGGTTTTCTAGTTTGTGTATAAGTATATTTGTTGCTGTTGAAAATGGATTTCATTGGATTCATTGGATTTACCAGGATCGCCACCATACAATTTACAAGGAAAAGTTGGAGCCACCATAATTATGCTGTGGAATCTTAATCCACCACGACTTTGCAATGGTACAAGTTATGCTGTGAAAATAGTTATGACTAATTTACTTGAAGCAACTATTTTGACTGGAAAATTGTGTGGTGAACACGTTTTGATTCCGAGAATTCCGAGAATTCCGATGATTCCGACTGACATGTCATTTGATTTCAAATGACTACAATTTCCCATCATTGGTACCCCCTATCTAAGGCTATCAACTTAGAATCAACTTCATTAGAAACATAAAATTGGCATCCTCACCTTCTACAAACTCCCCTCTTTCCATATTGTAAAAGGAATTTTTGGGAATGAGATTTAAAACCTCTAAAAAATTACTGCATTTAAACGTGATTTTCCATATAATGTATTTATTTTTAATACTTCATCACCCTTATGAAGTTTCTCGGCATTAGTAAGATATTCATCTAATAACTGATCTGTCTCTTCTTAATCCTGTAAATACTATTCAGTTAGCGATAGTGCTTGATCACTCTGAATTTCTGTGAAATAAGGTACTGGCATATTATCCTCTTTTGGATTTGTACACAATACACAACTGTATTCTATTGTGTACTTGTTTGTTTGATGTGATCTGAGTTGTTTATCTCTTGCTCTCTTTATTTGCAATGCTGTAGGACTGAGAACTTCTGCAAATTCAAAACAATTTATTCTTAATATAGGTGTAAATTTATTCGGAGATGAGACTTCCCTATACAGCTTAGACCTGTAGTGACATTTTACACCAGTATCTATATTCGCGAAATCAACTAGAAAATATCTATTGAAGCCTCTCTGCCCGCATCTACAAAACCTCCTATTGAGGCTTCATTTTTTTCAAGAAGAGTACTTTTAAAGTTAGCTATAATTGGTGTTTTTACCCGTACTCGAAGAGTAAAAGGGTATATTGTATTGGTGGTAAAAGTGGATATTCTTGATCAGCATCAATAGCCGAGTCGCCAATTGTTTTTATAAGACTCTAGATCATTTTAAGAGTAATCATTAGGCTTACTATGAAAAATCAATGAATCAATAGACCAGGTGATAAGTTCCAAGTGTTCCCACTTGATAATTGAATTTTATTATTTTTTATATTTAGTGTGCTGCTACCCAACATAAGTTGTGATTGGGAAGCTCCATTAATAGGACCTTATTAAGCCTTATCTAAAAGTTTATCTCTTGATAGTTGGAAGCTGGTGATATTAAGAATCAAACTATCACTTGTTGATCTCTCAACTCTCAACTTCATTCTCTGCTACGAGTATATTTGATTGAGAAAAGAATTCATCATTGTCATCGTCGTCATCATCCTCTTCATCATCATCATCATCATCACCATCAAGAACATTTTCATTTCCATCTAAATGAATACTAGTACTAGTATCAGCATACATGGGTTCTCCATTCGAATTTCGTTTCTTAATAGAGACATTTTTAATTCTTAAAATCATTAACACTAAAAGTCTGCTCCAGCTTCTTCTTCTTCTGATCTCTGAGTTCATGTTTAATATCTTCAATTTCGAGTTTCTTACAATAGATATTAAAAAAAAATACAAGATCAAATTTGGTTGTGAAATATATGTTTTTTTTATTTATTTATTAATTTCCAAATGATTTCCAATATTGTCTTCAGTCTTTTAATGACACGAATGTTTCGAATGTTTCATCACTAATTTCATCACTAATCAGTGATCAGTCAGCTCTCACTGCGTTCGGACGTGTTTTCGCTATGTCGCTTTATCACTGCTCGGAATGCAATTCGGACGTCACTGCCGCTCAGCTTCGTTGCTTTGATGCTGTTCGGTGTTCTTCTATATGCCGCCGTGCGTTTCATTTGACTTGCATTGATCTGCACTCAGATGCTGTAAAACTGTTAATAAATCTGCCTAACCTGTTATGGCAGTGTGATTACTGTGTGGTTGCCAATGACTCGCATTCGAAAATTGATGAGATTAATGAAAAGGTTTTGAAGCTTGAAAGCCTTTATCGGGATCTGAAGTCGGACTTCCAGGGCCTTCGTCAATCCTAAGCGAGTGAAGCCTACTAGGAAGGAGGCCAACAAGCCCATGCCAGCGGCTGACTTATTGTCACCGCAACAAGTGGCCGCTGCTAATCTCCCTTTGGATTTGGATGGCTTTGTGACAGTCAGAAAGAAGGAGAGGAAAAAGAATATAAACAAAAACACTAAGCGTTTTGTTGGTGTTGCTCCGTGCTGTGAGCAGTTAAACGTTATGCAGAGGAGCAAGTATATGCATATCGGTAAATTTTCAACCGCGACTGAGCCAGAGGCGGTGGTAAAATTTGTTGCCGAAAAACTTAAAGTGCCGGTAGCGAAAATTTCCTGTGTGAAGCTTGTCAAGAGAGATGCCGATCTATCTTCGTTGAAGTTTGTTAATTTCAAGCTAGGGGTCCCGGAGGATCTGTATGCTGCTGCTTTTGATGAAGAGTTTTGGCCTGTATCGGTTAGGGTTTCCCGCTTTGTACACAGGCAGAGACCGGACGCTGACTTGACGGCAGTGGATCTCCGTGCTATCGTACCGTTGCGGACGTCCACGCCCGTGCAAGAAGCTCCATCTACTTCAAAAAACCCCCAGTGAGCGGCGCCTCTGGATTCATGGTCGCCGCTGTTCGACAGAATTTTCTACCTGCACTTGTTCGCCTCTTTGCTTTGAGCAACCGCCCGTGGGATCATATTTGGCATTCCCCGTCGACGCAACAACTACAACCTACGTATTTTTCACGCTGCGCTTTGTGCGGCATTCGCTCGGCTGCTGCTGGGTTAAGAGGCGATGCTCTTGCTGGCGCTCTCCCTCAATTGCGGGAGAGCTTATCAACTTCACAACAACAAATGCAATTGCAGTGCTTCGTGTGCTATGCCTGCGCCGGCGCTGCACTCGACACTTGGGGGAGGCAGCAGCCCGGCGCTTGCTCTAAGCGGATCACTCTCTTCAGCGCCACTGCCAATGCTTTCAGATAGTGTGGCTCTCCCAGCCGCAGTTCCGCCCACGTTACTCAATGAGGATTGTCAGCTGATCCACACTGCGACGGTTCGGCGAGTTCCAAGTATGGATCTTGCCCCTGCTGCTCAGAGTGAACTGCGTGGTTCCGCTCTGGATCCTCCTCCCGTGGCCGCTGACCGGACGGCAGTGCCACCTTCTGGGACCATGCTGATGGACGGGGCCAAATCCATTCGCATTTTTTCCAAAACATATCAGGTATGCGCACAAAGGCTCAGGCTGTCTACGTGGCAACCTCTACATGCGACTTCGACGTAATCATCTTGGTTGAAACCTGGCTCAACGAAAACTTCTTCGACAATGAGTACTTCGATCCCAACCTTTTCCAAGTGTTTCGCAAGGACAGAGATTGTGCCAAAACGAAGCACCGGAGAGGAGGTGGTGTCATTGTGGCCGTTAGACGCACCCTACGCTGTGATCCGATTTGTCTTCTTGATGATGACTCAATCTTGGATCAGATTGGTGTGGCAGTGGCTGGTCAGTCGGAGACGCTATGTATCAGCGCATCATACATTCCACCGAATAGCAGTTACGAACTCTACAAGGCGCATACGCTGAATATTGCCAACTTATATGGTAATCTACGAGGCCGTCAGCATCTCTGCGTTGTTGGCGACTTCAATTTGGGCTCGTTGGTATGGTCCGCTGATCCGGGTTGGAGGCTATGATGCCGAGCAATGTGCATTTGCAGCACGAAGTTATGTTTTTAGATGATTGTTTTTTAGTATGGGCTTAACTCAAATTAATAATGTTTATAATAGGCTAAATAAGATTCTAGATTTAGTTTTTGTTAGTGCGGATATTGTTTGCCCTGTTGCACGTTGCGAGCTGCCTATTGCTGATTGTGACATGCATCATGAGCCGTTGGTATTCACCGCTAAATTCTATAGTTTCTCGCCTTGGTCTGAACCCGGCTTTGCATATTTATTTACTGATATAAGTTTGAATGCTATACGTGATGACTTGTTAAATGTAAACTGGGCTTCTGTTCTCTCGCATCCTAGTGCTGAATCTTCTTTCAATGTTTTCGTTCGTACTGTTCATCATATTGTTGATAATAATGCTTCCAGAAGAATGCGTGGCTCGTATAGGTTACCGTGGTATACGAAGGGTCTTGTGAAGTATAAGAATCTGCGCAACAAGTTTTTAAACGGTTTAAGAAAACCCGTGACTCTGTTGACTGGGCCAGGTATAGGCAGCATAAACGGGAGTTTGATTTTTTAAATAAATTTTTATATAATCAATATATTGCGGACGTTGAAAGAGGACTTAAGGTTAATCCCAGGTCGTTCTGGCATTTCATAAATTCAAAAGATCGACGAGTGCTCTTCCTTCAGCTATGAGCCTTGGTAACTTGAGCTCAAATACTGACAGCGGCATAGCGAACCTTTTGCTTCTTTTTTTAGCTCAAACTTCGAGCCATACGCAGTTTGGCATGAGTCTGATGTCTTAGACTTTATCCCGTCGGTGGTCAATATTGGCTCACTTGATGTATCGGAGGTGGACATTTTGGAGGCAATCGCTGATTTCGACAACTCGTGTAAGCCTGACAGTGATGGCATTTCTGCTTTTCTGCTTCGCAACTGTGATGTTGCTTTTGTGAACCCCTTAAAATTATCTTCAATAATTCTTTGTTAACAGGTCACTTTATTGGAAAGTGGAAAGCTGCCACTATTACTCCCGTTTTTAAGGGAGGTGCTAAGAATTGTATTTCTAATTATAGACCAATTGCCAAACTCAGCAATGTCTCAAAACTTATTGAGCGAATCATTGCCAAAAAAGATCTCTTTTCTCATGAAGGCATACATTAGTCAAAATCAGCATGGTTTTATGCCGGGTAGATCAACGACTACTAATTTGGCAGCCTTCAGTAATTTTTGTACACATGCCTTTGAAGGGCACTCTCAGGTCGATGTGGTATACACTGACTTTGCTAAGGCCTTTGACAAAGTCTCCCACTGTGCCTTGGTAGCCAAGCTGAAGCGGTTGGGTATTCATTCAAGTCTGCTTAAATGGTTCATGTCATACCTTGAGCAGCGAGAGTATGTTGTTTTTGGTAAATGGAAGGCAGTCGAGCCCATATTTGGCTACTTCTGGCCTTCCACAGGGAGTGCTCTTGGGCCGTTGCTATTTTCTATTTTCATCAACGACATATGTCTCAGCATTGAAGTTTCTGAGCATTTGCTTTATGCTGATGATCTGAAAATATTCGGTTCTGTCAGAACCTTAGGTGACAGTTTCCGTCTTCAGCGAGACCTGGATGCAGTCGTTCGTTGGTGCTCACTGAATTGTCTACCTCTCAACATTAACAAATGTTACTTTGTGTCCTTTTAGTAAGTGTTTATTCAATATTCAGGCCTCTTATTCGATAGATGGCATTCCGCTCTTGAAGCAGACTGAGGCACTTGACCTGGGGGTTTTGTTCGATTCGAAATTTCTTTTTTATCGAACATTTGAACTTCATTTTGCCAAAAGCCTATGCTATGTACAGCTTTGTTACGCGTAATGCAACCCAGTTTAGGGACCCATACACGAGGCTAAGTCTTTACTCATTTCTTGTGCGCTCGCGCCTTGAGTATGCTTCAGTGGTTTGGAGCCGGGGGCCGTTCAAATAGCGCGTATGGAGAGATTGCAAAAGGAAGTTTTTGAGGTTCGCACTACAGCCGCTGCAATTTTCCGTTCCGGTGCCGTCCTATGAGTGCAGATGTCGCCTCGTGCATCTCTCCTCTCTCGAGGATCGAAGGACCATTGCGGCGCAGATTTTTGTACGATTTGCTAGTGGGTAACATCGATTGCCCTGACCTGCTTGCTAGGATTGGCTTCAACACGCCTGCCAGGAACCTTAGGCACCATGCACTCTTTGTTGTTGATCTCCACCGGACCAACTATGGAAATAATGAGCCGTTAGGTAGGGCTCTTCGGCAGTATAATTCGTTGCCAGCGTGGGATGCGATTCGACTTTTGCCTGGGAAAAGGAGCCGTTAGACGGTTGCTATCTCAGTTTTTCTTGTTTAATTGTTAGTTTGTTATTCTTTGTTTTTGTTTAGTTTTTAAGATAGAAATAAGTTAGTTTAGCCAGATAAGGTTTATCCGTTGGCGATTAAATAAATAAATAAATAATTCTAGTATTCCTCTCTGGTAGATATAACATGAATTCCTCCAGCTCCAGCGCAAAGGGGAGTTGCTTTTGCCTACGAGTCGCTTTTTAAAATTGAGAATCTAATATCCGCTTCCATTTTCAGCTTTGTTAGTAGGGGCTTAAGCACTGTAGACTTAAAAATTCCATTGAACTCCTGAGTACTGGATCATTATTCTGAGTCATGTTTCTTCTGGTGTTGGAACAGGTTCTGGATCAGGTACTGTACAGGAGCTGATACACAAGCTGTTGTAGCTGGTTATGGAGCTGTTTAGCTGATACACGAGCTGTTTTTTGAGGCTGTTGTACCTGGTTTTGGAGCTGTTTAGCTGATACACGAGCTGTTTTTGAGGCTGTGGTACCTGGTTTTGGAGCTGTTTAGTTGATACACGAGCTGTTTTAGAGGCTGTTGTACCTGGTTTTGGAGCTGTTTAGTTGATGCAGGAGCTGTTGTAGCTGGTTCTGGAGCTGTTTTTTAGTGAATGCAGGAACTGGTATTGTTCTTGTTGTTGTTGTTGCTGTTGTTGCAGAGTCTAGGTAATAACTTTATATGTGCTTCATGGAAAATAATATCTATATCTATAGATATTATCTATATTGTAATGATACCTATTTCAGACTGAGGTAAGCTCAGTCTGTCCAGGGTTCTCTACAAGAAATTTTGTAGTATTGCTGGAACTTTAGGGTAGGGCTTGGCCGTGAGACCGAAAAGTGGAGCGGGCGTGGAGTCTTGTTACCGTGTAGGTGCTTTTGGGTGATCGCACTTGGCGATGAAAGGAAAACGCTGACACCTGAATTTTTTTGGTGTATGCGGTAATATGGCTTGTTGTGTCACCTGATTTGTTTGTGTTCGCGCTCGGCGAAGAAATGATGACACTTCGTGAGTTTTGGTTTTGATATTATTTAACTGGCTTTTATTTGTGTTCTGTGTCTTTTCTTGTGTCGTGTAGTGGTTTCGTGTATAGTGTTCTCGCGGAGCCGATACGATTTAGAATAGGCGATGGACTGCCGTTACTGTGTAGAATAGGCGATGGACTGCCGTGTTTTAGGATAGGCAATGGACTGCCGTTACTGTGTAGAATAGGCGATGGACTGCCGTTTTAGTTGAGGATAGGCGATGGACTGCCTTGATTGATCGAGGGCTCGGGCTATTTAAGCCCGATCTCGAGTGCTGAATCCGCAAGTCTGGGTGCTGGGTGGGTGTCGAGTTTCTCCGGCGCGTGCCACCGACACGGTCATTGCCTCGGATGCACCGAGAAATGAGCTGAGTCTAGGCTGTGGTCATTGGCTCGGTCGTACCGAGGAATGACCTGCGTGGAGTTGTGTAACTCGAGGGGGGAACTGGGTTGGGTAACTCTGTGAAAATTATGGCGCGTGTGTCGATTCTGCAGAAATCGATCGGCGCGTGGGACTGTAAATTTACAGAGTAAGGTGTACTGTGTTTGTGTTGTTTGTGTATCGATATATGTATGACAAAGTAACTTAGTGCTATTAATATGAATGTATATACGAATGTAACGGGCCCTGGTCAGGGTTCGTTACAATATCTATATTCTACTAGCAAACCCGGCGAACTCCGTTTCGCCATCAGATAACTTCGTTTTTATGTAACAATTCGTTTGGTGATTCAAAGATGAAGAACAATTTTTTGTTTGTTTTATATTTGAAAAAGAAAAGTTTTATTTCATTTCACAACAGTAATGAGTTCATTTCGATTACAAAAACGAGAGACAACGTACGGAGTCGCTTCGAACGCGACTCTACTTTTATACCCGTACTCAGTGATTTATGTGGAATTTTAAAATGTTTTATCAGTTTTTACATTTTACATTTTTGCTACATCTGTCATCGACATCTACATCTACATCATCTACATCAGTTCTCACAACAACACAGGTACACTGCAAGAGGCAGCATGTTTGAGCGTGAGTGTGCGTGTGAGAGAAGCTGCTGCGACAATCAACCCCAATAAATGACTTACGCAGCAAACGGGCGAGGGAAACACTAACGGCGGGGAAACACTGAATGAACGAAAATTCATTTGATCATTGTGGCTACAATAATGATCCGATCTGAACCAAATTCGGGAATCTGGTAGATATGATCATTTCCTATGATACTGCATTTTGGTTTTTTTCTATCTTCAAAATTGTGGATTTACGTCTTTTGTGGGGGCGGAAGGGGCGGGGCGAAATTTTGAAATACACTTGTTCAGGTTTGGTATCACAGGAGTCTTGGCCAAAAGTTTGGTTGCTCTAGCTCTTATAGTCTCTGAGATCCAGGCTACACAAAATACAAAAAACCAAATCGACTTGATTTTGTGTGAGTGCGAAAGGGATGGAGCGAAGTTTTTTGCGTATGTTTTTGTCTATTGTGGCTATATTAATGATCCGATCCAATTCAGATTTGGGCCCCTGATAGATATGGGCTGTCTCTATGATTCTGCATTTTTCGTTTTCTGTTATCTTTAAAATTGTGGACGCCACAGATGTGCGCCCTTTGTGGGGCGGAAGTGGACAGGGCGAAATTTTTTGAAACACTTTTCTAGAGTGAGATATCACATCAGACTGGATAAAAGTTTGGTTGCTTCTAGCTCTTATAGCCTTCCGCCCCCACAATAGACGAAATCCACAATTTTGAAGATAGAGAAAACGAAAAATGCAGTATGGTAGAAAATGATCATATCTACCAGATTTCCGAATTTGGTCCAGATCGGATCATTATAATAGCCACAATGATTAAATGAATTTTCAGGAGCGAGCTGCCCCACCTCCTGCTACAACCATAACAAAATATACATTTATTTTGGGGGTTGATATCTGCTGCTGATTCTCTCACACTCACACTCGCACGCTCTGTCTTGTGCAGTGTACGTGTGTTGTTGTGAGAACTGATGTAGATGTAAAATGTAAAAACTGATAAAACATTTGAAGATTCCACATAAATCACATGTGTACTGACTGAGTACGGGTATAAAAGTAGAGTCGCGCCTACAGCGACTCCGTACGTTCTTTCTCGTTTGTTCTTTGGTCTGACGTTAACACAAACAAAGCGGATGGTTTCCCATGCCCATGTGAAAAACAATGATTTTCTAAATTTATCCCGCACAACACAAAACGATTTGCCTTGCTACTTCTTAATTGTCATTGCGAACGCAAGGCGAACTGGAAATTGCAATCGATTGAAGTCAAACGGAAGATTAGTCGGAATCATTGGTATTCGGGGAATACATACATTTTCACCTGCGTACTTTCCGTTAATAATGGTTGCCTCAATCAAATTCGACATAAGTCTTTTTACCGAAAGTCGAGTACCGTTGCAAAGTCGCGGTGGATTCAAATTACGCAATATCATAATAACTGTACCAACTTTGAGTTGCAAGTTATGTGGTGGAAATCCTGGTATCTCCAGAGAGTTCAAACATCTGTTGGATAATTTACTACATCATCGGGATTTGTTATGGAATCAACAGATTTGTATGTCACCAAATCGCCAGCAATTTTTGATTGAATTTCAATTCATTATTCTTTGCGGCAAGAATTGCTCGTTGACTTAACCAAGCATAATTCTGATAATTCAATAATTGCAATTGCAATAAGAGCTAATTGAGAGTCTGCAAATCGGCAAAAATCGTCGGTAAGAGTAATTAATCCAGATTTCCCATCAACTGGGTCTTTTCCATTTCCAACAGCTAACAATTGTTGGAAAATTGTGCAGCACTTTGATCATTTTGAAGTTGAACTCTCATATTTAGTGGTTAGCGATAATGTTTTACGTTATTCCATAAAGGTGATGCCTTCAGGCAAGCATTCAATTCATCAGCAGGCGTTCCACGGGGAATTACTGGCAACGTCTGCCTGAAATCGCCTGCCAATAATTTCATCAAGCCGCCAAAGATGTTGTTATTTCGCCGAAGATCCTTCAGTGTGAAGTTAAGTGCTTCAAGTGATTTCTTATGTGCCTTTGTGCACTCATCCCAAACAATGAGCTTGCATTGCATCAACATTTTTCCCAATGCACTGGATCGGGAAATATTGCATGTTGAGTATCAATTTTGTTTAAGTTGACTGGCAACTTAAGCGCAGAATGTGCGCAATTCAGATGATGCTAACGCCAAAGCTATGTCACATCTTGATCGAATAGTGGCCAAAATCAATGAAATGACAAATTTTTCCCTGTTCCTCCAGGTGCGTCCAGGAAGAAAAAGACCACCAGTATTATTATTCACAGCATTATTAGCGTGAAAAATGCTTTGCAACTGTTCAATAATTCGTCTCTTTAACTGTTGTGTTCCTGTATATTGCACCGCACATTCAGCTGATCCACCATCGACGAAATGAAATATGTTTGCAGAAATTGATGCGGTTCATCTGGTGTTGGCACCATTGTATCTGTAATTGCAAACAATCATTTGTTGAAGACACAGAACACTGAAACCATTGTTCGAATTTTCTTTGCTATAAACCGCACGGGCGAGACCTTTCAACGAATGCAAAACCGTGGAAATTGGTTCGTGCGTTCTGTAGTTATTGCGTCAAAAGCAACAAAAAAACCCGACTTTTTTTTATATTATTACAATTTTTCAGAAAACAATGTTTCACATAAAAAAGTTTAAAAAAAAAAATCTATCATAAAATGTTCTGTTACAGAATGACACAAAATGAAATGAAATAGACGTTTAAAACACACATTTTTAGACCAAATTTGAGATGCATACACGCAGATTTTTTTTTCTACAAATTTATAGTACAGATTTGGAAACACACTCTAAATCAAGTATTCCTTCGAAGTATTCCTTACATTAAGAGTCAGTTGACTGGAAAACAAATCTGCTGAAGCATCATTTTGCAATTGAACACGTACATTTGTAGTCAATCTAAGTGTTTTTACAGACTGCCACAAATTAGATGTTTTCAAACACGCATTAATTTCATCAGCAGCAGTTCCTTGTTTGACTTGTCTGAAATCACCTGCTAACAATATCAATGCACCACCAAACAATCGATTATCTCCACGAATATCTTTCAACGTACGATTTAGTGCTTCCAGTGACTTCTTGTTTGCCATAGTACATCCCATACAATAAGAGAGCATTGCTGCTGCACTCTCGCCATTGCAGATCTTTTTGAAATGTTGCATGTAGGATTATCGTCAGCCTGCATGTTCAAGGGCAACTTTAAGGGCAGCGATGCCTGACGAAGCCAGAGCCAATGCGATTCTACCTTGTGCTCGGATGGAAGCCAAAAATTCGAAATTACAAACGTTTTCCGGTACCTCCAGCTGCATCCAAAAGAACAGTCCACCATGTTGTTCTTCGATAGCTCGCAATAAATTGTCGTAAGCCGTTTTTTTGATTGATATTTAACATTGGCTCATTGTTTTGCACAAACGCATTAAGCTCGGCACGAACATACTGTTGTTCACGCTCCAGTTCTTTGTTGAAAAGGTCTTGTATTTTACGATTAGGCGCTGTCATACCTAATTGAGCTAATGCTTTGCATGCCATTATCAAGCAAAGGTATTCAATAGCGATCAATGCTTCGTTGTAAATTTCCGGCGTATAGTCTGGTTTATATCACCCGTTTGACGGCGCAATCGAACAAATCCTCTGACAAATGATTTTAATGTTTTTGCTACAATTTAGTTGGCTTTGCTGGACTGCACGTGGCAATAATAATTGCGAAAAGTGTCCGAATTTGATGTGGACTTGATGACAATACTGCATCTTCAAGTGTAAGATCTCAATGCATGTCATTCTCAAGCAAATTCAATCGTTCGCATGCTTTGCGATACGTCCCACACAATTCTTCATCAACAGTTCGAATAGATTCAAATGATGTTTGTCCACGAACATTTATTATCAACAATAGCAAATAATATTAGGATTGATTACTAGGATGAACTGTTTAAATTCGTCCTATCGAATCTGAGTGAAACAATTTTGGCTGACCATAAGCGGCTTCTCCGCGTCTTCGCCTTTGAAAAACCTTTGACGAATTATTCCACGTATAATATTCGGGTACTTCAGCGTAAAGCAATGTTTTCGCAAAATCATCTGCTTGACACAACGCAAAAATGCAGTTAAAGTTGGTGCAGGTGGTTGCGCAGCTCTTCGCATTGCATTTCGGGTGTGAAAAACGCGTTGACCGTTTTCAAGATGAACAGCTAAATTAACTACAGTTTGATGCCTATCATGGAGCGGAAATGATAATGTTCATTTGACCTGATGTATCTGCCCATTTGAAATTGAGTGATTTCATCGGTAACATTAGCAACTGCTCCAAAAAAACAGCCATATAACTTCCTTTGTGAATGTACTTGCAAATGTATTTAATAGGCTGAGGGTTGATTGAACTGAAATGCAGACCTCTACGTTTATGTGCGCTTTATAAATCTTTTAAATATATCGCACAACCCAACGATTATCAATTTCCGAATCTTGATTTTGAACTCTCAAACTTACCGAATGACCATTATCTTCAGTTGATCGATGCTGATATTCGGAATATCCATCGTTGCCCGTTACTATATCGGAGGCCAAATTTTTGGAAAACGTTTGGAGCATTTCCCTTCAACCATACGATGACGGTAATATTATCATACTTCTAACGTTTTGTGCAGTTCCATCGATGTAAATAGCATCACGCAAATGAACATACATACTCTTTGGAACGTATTTTGGTTTGGTTGAATCGAAGGAAATTCAACAGTTCCGATCAAATTTGTGCATACATGTCAACAATATACTGGTGAAAAAGTGCTGGACACTTCAATGTGTGGTTGTCTAGATTGTGTGGTATCTATGCGTAATAATTCGTAGCACTAACTTTCTTTTTTCCTTCTCGACATACAATTCAATTAAATTTAATTTCAATTAAAATATAAATCAATCATAAATTATTCATCAATTTACCGTTAACTGAATTTATAATTTTAATGTTGAAATCATCTTGGCCGCTCCAAAGCAATATCTGATATTGTAATGCATCATAACAGCGATGAGTCTCGGATACACGGTCAAGTTGCTCATTTCTACGATGAAGCACAATGTCACGATTATTATATTGGTCACCAACTATGACTATTACCACTTCGTCAACTGTTTGTGCATTGATACGCCTTGCATGTTGGCCACCCGGTGTTTTATGTTTTATCAGCTCGAATAACAATTTTATGATCGTCCGATGGCATTCAATCAGGAGAAGTTTTGAATAACTGAACCAATTCGTTATGCTCATGGAACATATCTTGCAAATCGAAAACCATTTTTTCGCGTGTTGGTAATAATGGCACACCGACTATCAGCTTCGTCTTCCGCGTTCCCGATAAAATATAATTGCCAAAATGGGTGGTATGCGTTCTCGAAAGGTAACAAAGAGCCAGCTCGATGGTATATTTGACCTTGAATCTGAATAAAATATACGATAGAACGTTCTTTGACTACCTAACAAAAGGTATTCTGTGCGGGGAAATCCCTCCCTCCCTAGCAATTTAGTGTGTAGCTGCCACCACATTGCAAGAGATCGGGCAAATGCTAAGGATTTAATTTCAAAATATTACAAGTTATATAAACGTTTGATTACAAAAACTAGAAAATAGATACACACACACACATGCATACATACATACATACATAAACATATCTGATGAAATACAAAACCAGTTGTAATACAATTCTCTAAATAAACGAATACTTGTCTAAAAAAACAAAAAAAAAAAAAATCTATTGCATTTTTGTTTCTTACCTTCTTTCCTTTTGAATGCGTAGCAAAAGCCAAAAACAGGTTGCACCAAATACACACACCCCTCTCTTCCCTCCCTCCCTAGCAATCTAGTGACGTGCCATCTCATCTAACCTCTAAGATCTCTGGTTATCTGGGATGTTAGTGATCAGGTGTGAGTGTGTGTGCGTGAGTGTAAACAAAGGTACACATCTTCAACACATTTCTTTATTACTAACTCTTTAGCCATAAACAATCAATCAATTAATATCTTCAGACACACAAGAGTATCTGTTAAACAAAACCACCAAGGTACACATCTTCAACACATTTCTGTATTACCCACTCTTTAGCCATGCACAATCAATCAATTAATATCTTTAGACACACAAGAGAACCTGTTAAACAAAACCACCATGGCGATGATAGCTACTTTACCACCGTTACGCATGTGCACGCATGAGAAACATGATCGTGCAAGCACACTCCCCCTCCCACAATCCAGTGAACCACTTACGCATGAGCGCGTGTGCCCTATTGATACTAGCCCGTCCCTGTATCGTTAATAAGGTGTGTGTAAACATGATCGTGCAAGCACATTGGTCATTAATTACCCCCCGCCACCTATCACCGTGTGAACCACTTACGCATGAGCATGTGAACCCTTTTGATATTTATGGGTCATTAATAACCCCTCCCCACCTAATACCATAGTAATGTAACCCAGAGTAGCTGATAGTCAAAACGCCTGGGGGCTACAACAATGATGAACCTTTTTATTAATCTAGGTCACGAAAACGCCTTCGGGTGGGACAGAGATGAACCTTTTTATTTATCTAGGTCACGAAAACGCCTTCGGGTGGGACAGAGATGAACCTTTTTATTTATCTAGATCACGAAAAACCGCCTGCGGCTATCAACATACGAATGTAACCCTTTTTACCGTAATTAACGATCGTTAATTACCCTCCCCCACCTCCACCTGTCACTTTTAACATAATTAACGATCAATCACTACCTCCCCACCCCCACCTGTCACTTTTACCGATCATTAATCACCCCCACCTGTCAAATTAAAAATGATTAATTGGTTTGAAACCAACATTATTACACTACGCTCTAATAGGCCCCCCATAACTCTCCCCGGCAGTCAGACCAGTGCTCCATCCTCATCTTCCCGCTCTACTTCTATCCATCCAAAAAAACTAGTTTTCTCTCTTTTAATTACTTACCAGAATTCTAGAGGCTTACGTACTAAGCTCAGCACCCTCTATCTTGAAAGTTTCACATTTTTGTCCCATATTATTGCGTAAACCGAAAGCTGGTTAAAGCCGGACATCCTTAGTTCGAAGTTTTGGGCAGATCGGTACACAATATTTAGAAATGACCGATTGTCTCGACGTGGTGGAGGGGTCCTCATCGCAGTGGACTCTAACTTCACGTCGGAACATTTCATATTCCAGGTTCAACAAGACCTGGAATTCCTGTGCATAAAACTGATTCTTCCCGCCTTTTCTATTTTCATTACCTGCTCGTACATTCCACCGTCTTCGGATATCTCTATATACGAGCAGCACCTGTCCGCTTTTAAAACTGTTTCTTCCTCACTATCAGATAAAGACCACATGATAGTTCTGGGGGATTTCCATTTGCCAGGCACTGTTTGGTCTTCGGTAAACGAGTCGAATAACCTTGTGCCCATATCACGACATGACTTTATTGACGGCTTGCTAGACCTAACCCTGTCTAAAGTCAACCATGTGAAAAATTCCTTGGGTCGATTGCTCGATCTCTGCTTCGTCTCGGATCCGACCATAGCGTTGTTAACCCGAGCCCTTCGGGATTTCGATTGGTCCGCTCTGCACTTGTGCACTGACGCTATGAAAGGCAACAAACATTTTTCTATAATGTACTTGACACACTCTTTGATTCTTGTGTCCCATATTTTTGTCCGATTATATCTGGGAAGCCCCTTGGTTTTACCAAAAGAGCTATCCAGTCTAAAAAAACATAAAATCAAGACTTTATAAAAAAATTTCAAGAAGTTTGCTCTCCTTATTCTCTCTCGCTATGTAATAGCTCGGTCAAATTCACCATTGTAAACGCTCAATGCTACAAAAATTACCTAGCTCGATGCAGGATGCGCTTTTCTCAGGACCCTAAACAGTTTTACAGCTTCGTAAACAGCAAGCGTAAAACGTCCGCACATCCATCCTCGCTATCATTTCATAATTCGTCGGCAAACAATGATCAGGCCATTGCCGATCTTTTTTGCACAAATTTTCAAAACAACCTATTCCCATGAAAGCTACTCTGGTAAGCCGTATCCATTGTAGGGGCCGAAAATAGGTACATAACTCGGAGCATCACTGATAAGAGGAATTCTATTTCGGAAACGCATAAAAGCGCATATCCATAAATAACTCCGAAAGTGGATCGTAAGCTGTAAGCTTTACGCCTAGCTTTACAAAGAGAGTCGCTGCAGTAAACACGCATGCAAGAGAGAGTTGTTGCGTGTGTACTTTGATAAGAGAGTCATATAGAGAGAGCATAGACGTAAGCTTGACCGCAATTTCGCTAAAGCCCTCGAAAGATCATACGATTATACAGTTAAAGCTCCCAAATATCGTTCGATCTTCGAGCTTTATGTTCTGTACAGCATAGCTGGAGTTAGAAAAAGTAGGGCTGGATTCATTCGCAAATATACGATTGGTAAAATCAGACGTGATTGTGAACAAAAGTAGGCCTATTTCAAACCGATTACATAATCCCTCGTGGCGAAAATTTTCTGACCATTAATTCGAGTGTGATAATAATTTGAGCCAGTGTGCTAGTGATTTTGTTAAAAGAAAAACCATCTCAGGTATGTCAGGTGTTAGCTAGGAGTGTTTTCGGTCTAGTTTATTCCAAATTATGTGTTATAGCCCGGACCGTGCGTACCAGCCCAAGTGCCTACAGACGCCGAGGGGCTCTACAAGAGGTGTGTTTTTTGGAGCGATCCTCAAACGAAAAGAGGTACCCTTCAAACCCTTTTGGAGACACCGATCGCCGAGAACCTCCGCTTGGCGTAAAAGCAGCTCAAGCCACCGTCGCCTTTGGCAATCCAGCCTTAACGGAGGCGCCTCGGAATCTTTTCCCAGCTTCACTGGGACCACCCTTCTATCGCACCCGTCAGTGCTGGGGTGAACAGCGGAGCGACTGCGAGCGAATCTTCAATTTGACGG